>JAODTR010007759.1:10983-30707 GCA_025399935.1 Amblyopsis rosae | reverse complement strand
GACCATCAACGTAGACCAGAGTCCTATATAGACCATCAATATAGACTAGAGTCCTATATAGACCATTGATATAGACCCGAGTCCTATATAGACCATCAACGTAGACCAGATTCCTATATAGACTAGAGTCCTATATAGACCATCAATATAGACTAGAGTCCTATATAGACCATTGATATAGACCATAAAGTCCTATGTAGACCATTGATATAGACCATAGAGTCCTATATAGACCATTGATATAGACCAGAGTCCTATACAGACCATCAACGTAGACCAGAGTCCTATATAGACCATCAATATTGACAAGGGTCCTATATAGACCATCAATATAGACCAGAGTCCTATATAGACCATCAATATTGACAAGGGTCCTATATAGACCATCAATATAGACTAGAGTCCTATATAGAACATTGATATAAACCATAGAGTCCTATATAGAACATTGATATAAACCATAGAGTCTTATATAGAACATTGATGTAAACCATAGAGTCCTATATAGAACATTGATATAAACCAGAGTCCTATCAGCGACCAGAATTTACCTATATATAGACCATCAATAGACCAATAAAGTTATATATAGACCAACAACATAGTTGAGGTCCATATAGACCAACAATATACACAAGTAGACTATTATAATGTAGATAGACCAGTAATAGAGCGCAATATCATTACTGTGCATTAGATATAAAACCTTATACCTCATAAGGTATGCCAGGAAACAATGTCTGATTATTAAATATTAATGTATCAAGTTTTAAATGACTATAACAGTAAGTATGTGTATTGGGATATAAATATAATGTAAAATCCATCTATAATACTATAATCCCTCATCCAATCCTGGGAACTCTCTCTCTCTCTCTCTCCCTCCCTCTCTCTCTCTCTCTCTCTCTGGTAGGGCGTGGTTGTGAGAAAACACAGTTTATACTGTAGTACGAGACATGTTGGACCTAATATACCCACCCCCCCTACCCCCAACACACACACACACACACTAATTGGAACAAAGCACAGCTACAACCACGTCAAGCTAATTCCAGCTCGCAGCTATACTGGCACTAAATGTGTGTGTGTGTGCGTGCATGTGTGTATTGCTAAATAGGATGATAACTGTGTACGATTCACACATCAGGGTCACACATGGTGAGCATCAGTGCAACACACACACCATTCAAAGTGACAGTCCAACAGTGTCATTTCTCAGCTGAACAAGATTTTTATAAATAATTTCCCCCTGCCGGAGATTCTCTCCTCTCAGCTCAACGGCTGCCGCAGTGCCCTGGAGCAAGAGCACAGATACACATATCATCATCATCATCATCATCGTCATCATCGTCATCGCTAGGTTAAACCAGCCCGATCACAATGCTAATGAGGGCAAATTACAGTAATATTACTGTAACACTATATCACTGTATCCACACAAGTGCCCTACACTGTATTACAGTATGTACAGTACGGTGTTGAGGTGCCCTTGAGCAAGACACCTAACCCTACCTGCTCCCGGTAGTCAGGTATCACCTTGCATTATTACACCATCGGTGTGTAAATGTGTGTGTGAATGTGAGGCTATGCTGTACAGCGCTATGAGTGGCCGGAAGGCTGGAAAAGCTCTTTATAAATGCAGTCCATTTCCCTACAGTACAGTACAGTAGCTGTACACTACAGCACAGTACAGTACAGTAGCTGTACATTACAGTACAGTACAGTACAGCTGAGTGCCTGTGTAGTGCTGCTAAATATAGGCACCCGCGCATGTCAAGCACACGTACACACACACAGACACACACACACACGTACACGCACACTCAAATTCGACTAAATGTATAAATGATTACCCTACTAATTATTCACAAACGAATACAATCAAATACATTACAAAAATGTTATTACATTTTATAGTTCATGTTTCATAAGGTTTTCTTGACTGATGGATTTATTAAAAGCATTAATATTTATATGCCTGCCTCTTTGTGGATTAATTATAGACATCAGATTAAAGAAAATGGGGTATAAAAACATAGTGCAGAAACTTTATAGATTAGTACATTACAAATTATGTTAAGAACATTTGAAATATTTTGTATCTCTAAGTTATAAAGAAAATCTTAATTTATTGTTGCGCACCTTATTTACCATGTGTATTACCATACACAGTGATAACCAACCCCACCCCATGTGACCACACTTTCTCAGAGTGTATTGTATGGCTTATTACTTCGACTTTAAACATATTTCACTGATATAAACAATATGAGTTTATACCCAAGACCTTAAGCTTTGGACCAATACTGAAATTATTATTTTGTAATTCACTAGTGCTGAGAAATACTGGCAAGAGTAAAAAGTGTGACAACCGTCCCCAGTCTCCCCTAATTAAGAGTAGAGAGAAGAAAAAATAATAGCATTCGACAAAAGAAGTAATATTGTTGTGTTGCAGTACATTATCTGCTGTATAAAGTAGTATTGTAAAGTACATTATCTGCTGTATACAGTAGTATTGTATAGTATAGTATCTGCTGTATACAGTGAGTGTATTACCTACTGTTTAACAACAGTGAAGTTACTGCATTATACTTTACAGTGTATTTCCTACTGTAGTAGTAGAATGATGTGTATGTCTACAGAGTATTATTATCTACTAGTAGTAGTAGAATGTGTTGTAGGCCTACAGAGTGTATTATTATCCACTAGTAGTAGTACTACTACCATTCTACAGTACTAGCAGTACTACTAGTACTGTAGTAATACTAGTAGTACTATTTAGTAGTAGTACTAGTAATACTACAGTACTAGTAGTACTAGTACAGGTGAACTTTGTGTTTGCTGCTATGTCATGTCCATGAGGTGTTGCTACCTGTTGTGCACGCGCACACACACTGCTCTTGACGAGGTCACGTCAGCACCCTCCCGGTGTGTCCGCTCTTACCGTATACGCCCTGGCCGCGCGCGCCCCCCAGGAACACGTTGAGCACGAGGAGACTGAGGACCGGGCCCATCTTCTCCGTGCACGTCACCGTCCAGGCCCCTCCGGTGCGCGCATCCCCTCTCGACGCGCGGCCCAGTCAACCGGTTGTCCTGATCTGCTTGCGGTCAGCCACAGCCCGGCTGGAGCATCTCCTTGGCGGTGACATTGTCCTCACGGTGCCGTTACCGGGCACCGGGAGGCGGGGGAGGGGGGGACATACCGACACTTCATCCAGATCGTCCGTTTCTCCCGGTAAAAAAAAAATGTTGAGATTCGCTAATCTGCCGCCAACGTCACGAGCGGCTGACAGCGCGTGTGACCGTAACGTCCCTCATTGATGAAACGACTGCGCGAGCTCTCGGTGTGCGCGTACGCGCGGGGGGGGGGGGGGGGGGGCCCCGGAAACCCGCCAACCGGAGCGGCGCGAGCTGGACCGCCGCCGTTAACGCACAGGACCCTCGAGATGCGCAAGGGTGAGTGCGCAAAGCCGCTCGTTGCGTGCATGCGGAGATGCGGCGCGCACCCCCGCGAGGCAGGTTAACTGCTAAAAGTGGGAGTGCGCGTGTCCGTGAGTGCGTGTGCGCGAGGTGTGACGCACTGTGGAGAATATGATGTAACCAGAGCGGAGACCGTATATTTGAACTACAAGGCAGTCCAGAATAAACTATAGGCACACACACACACACACACACACACACACACGCGCGCGCACACACACGCACAAAAACACCTGCACGACCCCGGTAAATGACTGGTAGCGTAGACATGCTGCCCTCTGCTGGAAATGAGATGCAACACACGTGTGTGTGCGTGTGTGTTACAAATATGGTTACAAACGCCCGCAGCGCCGTTAGCGCCGCCCACAGAATGACGTCGTTACATAAACAGTCTGGAGTCGAGCCGTGCGAGCTCCTTCTCACAAGTTACATGATATCTAATGCTGTGCTAGTTCATTACATTATTAGCGAGACACTCAGCTAGAGCTGAGCTAAAGGGTTAGCCTCATGTCGTGCTCGGCCGGAGAAGTACGACACGGCACCTCCACGCAGCCTCCTCAACGGCTTGTCCCGCTGCACCAGGCCGAGCTAGGAGCCTCTGCGCCGGGCAGTGGGCTGGTGGAGGAGTCGGTGGACGACGCGGAGGGATTGTACGTGGCGGTGGAACGGTGTCCGCTCTGCAACACCGCCCGCCGCCGCCTCACCTGCGCCCGATGTATCCAGAGTGGAGACTTGGTGTACCTTGACGGCAGAAACCCAGAGAGGTCTGTGGTGGCGTTAGCTCGTCCAGTTAGCATGGATAGTAGCTAACGGAGCTAGCTGGTTGTTAATAAACAAAACAACACGCTAGCTCCACACAGGTCAGGCCATAGATGTGGTATACAGATATGATATGTACTATATTATCGATAGATGATAGATCGATAGATGGATAGATCTGACAACGAAAGTGAAACTAACTTTGTCATCCTGTGTATGTCGTATAAGACATACGTTCAGTAACAACATACATTGACGTATGAGTATCTAAACACATTAGAAATCAATCCATGATAATGGTCATAAGTCGATAGAACAGGTAGAAAGGCAGGCTGACTTATAAGTTGCCTCGGTGTCTCAGGTACTGTGACAAGCTGGAGAGGCTGGGCAAGCTGACACAGGAGAAGGAAGACCTTCAAAACAGGTGCAACACTCAGAGAACCCCCACTGTTTATGGTTTATGTTCTGTCTTGAACACTGGGCCCCTAGCAGGACAGTATATGGCATAATAGCAGTTATACTAATGTGGTATTTTGGTCATGGACGCTAATAAAGGCATTATTAACCTTCAGATTTAACCAGGAAGTTACACTGAGATTAAAACCAGTTTTAGAAGAGAATTTATAATAATAATAATAATAATAATAATAATAATAATAATATAGGGCAGTAAATGGCACAATAGGACAGTATAAAGACCATACATGACATACTAGGACAGTAAATGAAGCGCATGGGCCAACCGTGTCCATGTTCCCGCAGGGTGGTGAAGTCCTTGGAACAGCAGCTGCAGGCAGATCAGATGGTGAGCGGTGCTATGTTGACACCCTTGTATTTGTCTCACTGTCCATCGCTCATGTGACTGGCATGGGACATAAGATACGGGGGTCAGGGTAAGGGTTAACACCTTTTTAGTTGTCGTGGTAACGTGGGGTGTCTTCCCAGAAGTGGAAGATCATGTCGTGTCGGAAGAAGACGGAGCAGCTGAAGGAGGCATTGTCCTGGGCCAAAGGGGAGGTGAAGAGCGGTGAGTCTTCCTCCGTCTGCTAGCTTACGGTAGCTACTAAGCCACTGTAGTGTAATGTAGCTTAGCGTTGCACCAGAATGACGTATACAGACTTGTGAGTGACAATTCTAATTCATGCATGCGCATGCACAACAGTTGGCCGTTTCAAAATGTTCCCATAGTGCTCCATTCAATTGAATACAAGTGGCATATCTCCTTACATGGTGTTTCTACTGGCTCCCCCTGCAGGCAGGGAGCTGTTCCTGCGCACCCAGGAGGAGCGCGAACGTCTGCAGCGGCGCGCCGGGAGGCACCAGGAGAAGCGGGACAAGATCGAGCGGCACAACCGCCGTCTGGCGGAGCTGCTGGAGCGGCGGCGGCGGGAGCTCCAGGCCCGCCTTGACACGCTGGGCGCCCTGCGCAGGGAGAACATCCTGGAGCTCAGCAGGCACATCTTCCCCACGCACGAAGACAAGAACGCCAGGTTGCTGTTTATGCAGTTTATGTGTTGCTAAACGTGTTGTTAGCCTCTGTTGCTAGCATGGTAGAACACACAGGTCCTCTGTTGCTAAACGTGTTGAGGTGAAATAATTCAAGAAGTTTAACTGAGTAAACTGGTTTCTTGATGGTACAATGGGTAGGGATCAGTTTACAGATGTTACAGCCCTGATCTTCAGATGGATCTGCTCTAAGTTATGCTTTCCATACATGCTTATCACATTCATGTTCATATCATGTTTTCCACTGCTGGTACCAGCTCAACTCGCCTCGCCTTTTTTGCTTTTCCATTGATCTAAAGTTGGGATAGTACCTGGTGCCTGGTACTTTTTCTAGTACCTGCTCTGTCGAGGTTCCAAGGTGAGGCGATACCAAAATGTGACAAGACAACCATGCAGATTACTGATTGGATTAAATCAACACTTCGTCATTGCGCAACACGGACTGACTTTTTATTTACCTTTTATGAAATGGCAAAGCGCAAAACCACGGCCTGATCAATTGAGGAAGTGCAGCTTGTTCTCGGTTGTTGACGGCATAATCAATGTTATCTAGCGAGAGCTGGACAGGGCAACAGCATTGTACATGGTTAAATCCATAGCAAGGAGGTTGTGAATTTTGCAGCTAATGACAGTACTCAATTTAATCCACATTTGTTTGTGATTACCGGCACCTTGTAATACTAGCTGGCTACCTGTATGTGTTTGTCAGAAACAGAAATTGAGCATGTACTCAGTATCTGCTCTCTCATTGGATAAAGGTGTGCTTCAAACGCTCACTCCATGTCAACTTGTGCGAGCGGAGTTAGTAGGCCGACGTGAGCTTTCTCTGGTGTCTCTGCCCCTTTGGCATGCTGAACGCACTAAATCACTCGCTCCTGACTCCACTCCTCAGGCGAAGTGCAGGCATGGAGGGAGAGACTAATCAAAACACAAAACAAATTTAAAAAAATTATAAACGCATAATATACGATATAAACGATATTGTCTAATTTTACATCTCCTTAGAAAATATACCGATTTATAAATTAAATGCCGGTATATCGCCCAGCCCTAGCGCCAATAGACATCCTTGACGCATGGTAGTGTGAAGCACTTTGTGTTACATGAATTTGTATGAAAAGTGCTATATAAATAAAGATTGATTGATTGATTGATTGATTGATTGATTGATTGATTGATTAATTATAAAGAGGACATGTCACTTAATCTCATAACATCACCGGTGGGAACTGGTCTCTCTCCTGGGTCAGGCCCAGGTCAGACCACACCAACCCTACGGGTCAGCCCAGGTCAGGCAGGCATACTGATCGGCCCTCTCCACCCCCAGGGACCCTGCAGACGGGGGAGCGGCTGATCGGAGCGAGAGCGAGCAGGCGCTGACGTCCAGCACGGTCAGCGAGCTGGCCGAGGCCCGGCGCACCACCTACCTGTCCGGCCGCTGGGTCTGGGACGACCAGAACGGGGAGACCAGCATCAGCATCACCGGCCCGCCGGTCACGTTGCCTAGCAACGGAGACTGCTCCCCCTACTACAGCTGGGTGGAGGAGAAAAGCACCAGTCAGGGACCAGGTGAGGAGGGGTGACCCAGTCAGGGCCCAGGTGAGGAGGGGTGAAGATGTGTCTCACTGGGTTTGTTTAAGGTGGAGCTCTGTTTCTGATGCACTCTGTGTGTGTGTGTGCGTGTGTGCGTGTGTGCGTGCGTGCGTGCGTGCGTGCGTGCGTGCGTGCGCGCAGAGCTGGACCACATTAACCCCGCCCACACCATTAGCGCGGCACTGTGCTACGCCACCCAGCTGGTGAACATCCTGTCCAATATCCTGGATGTCAACCTGCCCAAGAAGCTCTGCAATAGGTACACCCCATAACACGCCTGTATACCTGCACACCCCATAACACGCCTGCACACCCCATAACACACATGTAAACCCCATAACGCACATGTACACCCCATAACACACCCCATAACACACGAGCGCACCCCATAACACACCTTCACACCCCATAACACGCCTGCACACCCCATAACACACCTGCACACCCCATAACACACATGTAAACCCCATAACACACATGTACACCCCATAACACACCCCATAACACACGAGCGCACCCCATAACACACCTGCGCACCCCATAACACACCTTCACACCCCATAACACACGAGCGCACCCCATAACACACCTGCGCACCCCATAACACACCTTTACACCCCATAACACACCTTCACACCCCATAACACACCTTCACACCCCATAACACACGAGCGCACCCCATAACACACCTTTACACCCCATAACACACCTGCGCACCCCATAACACACCTGCGCACCCCATAACACACGAGCGCACCCCATAACACGCCTGCGCACCCCATAACATGCCTGCACACCCCATAACACATGCACACCCCATAACACGCCTGAACACGCCATAACACCCAATAACACGCCTTCACACTCCATAACACGCCTGCGCACCCCATAACACGCCTGAACACGCCATAACACCCAATAACACGCCTTCACACTCCATTACACGCCTGCACACCCCATTACACGCCTGTACACCACATAATACATAGTGGGACATCACATAATAGCCTGTCTTTCTATTTGTTTAGTGTGAAACCAGACTCTCTGTGTGTGGATGTGTTTTAGTGAGTTCTGCGGGGAGAACCTAAGTCGGTATCGTTTCACCAAAGCTCTGAGCAAACTGAACACCAACGTGCTTCACCTCTGCCTTTCCCAGGTAGTGTGTGTGTGTGTGTTACACCATATGCTGGTTCAGTTTTCTCTATACTCCAGTTCAATAGAGATCGTGTGTGTGTGTCCAGCATGTTGACAGCGAGAAGCTTCACCCACATCACACTCTGAGGAACATCATGTTCCTGGTTTCCCCCGACAACCACAACCTGGGCAGGTAACGTAATTGTAATCACCTGATTGAACTTTTACTCCGTTACTGAAACCGCAGAGGATGAGATGCTGCCGGGCGACCTGAGCAACCTCTGACCTCCGTCTCTCTCTTTCTCGCTCCTGCCGCAGGACGGGGCCATTCGAGGTCAGCGCGGGCCTGGAGGAGTCCATGGAGTTCGTGGAGCCGGAGGAGGCGGGCCCAGCGGAGGAGAGCGGCGGCGAAGAGGAGGTGTCGGACCAGGAGACGGACCTGGGCACCGACTGGGAGACCGTGCCCAGCCCCCGCTTCTACGACATCCCCTCACAGGTACACTCCCCCGCCGTTCCAGAAGCCAATCAGAGCATAGTGGTAAGCCAATAGGAAAGGTTGTGGGCGGTACTACACGCTGAAAGTAAGTAACTGCTCATGTTCGAAACCATAAGAGGTCGGGGTGATGCCAGCTCTCTGCCGTTGGCACTAGCAGGCTGAATGCAGCCTGAGTCTGTGTGTCAGTAGTCTCAGCCTCTTCTGTCCATCAGCACTGCGTCACCTAGGCAACTCTGTGTTGAACGTCTGATACATAGACCCCTGTAATATCGACAGCACTGTCAGGGAGCGGACTAGTAGATTTTCATTGGCTGTTAGCATTGTCACTCACGCTAGTGCAGTGCTTAATTTACTACTTTGAGTTGTTCCATTTATTTTAAGCGGTCACCGTAGCGCACTTATTTAACAGATAAGAGGTGCAAACAGACAGTCGTGTTAAGTATCCCAACTCATTCCTCTGTTTAACGTCCTATTTGGTCATTGAGTTATGTAGTTGATCATCGTGCCTGTCAATCAAAATACCTGTTGAGTATGTGGATCTTGAAGCAGTTTGCAAGTGCAGTGGCCCAGACCTTACATAAGTAAAGGTTGGCTCTACGAGACTAGTGTGTCAGAGACAGTCAGAAATCTTCCATTTAGGGTAGCTTCCTGCATCTGTCACGTGGGCTTGGCCAATGCCACGCTCCTTTAGGAGACCAGCGTCCAGTGTCTCGATTCTATTGAGTCAGATGGATGGATGGATGGATGGATGGATGGAGAAGTGAAAGTGAGCACAGATTACAGACGATTCTTTCGCCCAATAATATAACTGGACCCATGTTTCACAAGCCACATTATCTTCAGAACATTCTGACACTAAAATGGCATATTTTGAAGCCAGACAGAGAGCCAACTCTTTGTGAGAGAGAGAGAGATTGTCTTCATGAACATATTATGCTAAATATTAACCATTTACTGCCCCACCACACAGAGACAGAGAGAGAGAGAGATTGTCTTCATGAACATGTTATGCTCAGTATTTACACATTTACTGCACCACCACACAGAGAGAGAGCTAACCATTTCAAACCATTGATCAAGCTTAGCTAGCAGTGTAAAGTGACCTCAGTGTTCTGTAGTACCTGTGTCTGTGTCTTCTGCAGCCCATGGACATCTCCCAGAGTGCATTGCTGCAGGTGTCCCAGCCTCCCGCGGGAGGCATGATCTCTTCGGCTGCTGCTTCCGTGACGGGCTGGTTCAGGGCGTACACGGGCCAGCGATGATGCACGCCCACACACACACACACACACACACGGTGACAAGCTGGTTCAGGACGTACACATCAGCGATGTCGCACGCCCACACACACACACATCAGCGATGACGCACACACACACAGTGACAAGCTGGTTCAGGACGTACACATCAGCGATGTCGCACGCCCACACACACACACATCAGCGATGACGCACACACACACAGTGACAAGCTGGTTCAGGACGTACACATCAGCGATGACACACGAACATACAAGGAGGGAGGAGGAATAAGAATGCGATGCCATGGTTACCTACGCTGACACTGTGGAACTGGGAGGAAGTATGTCTGGAAACTACACGCCGCCATTTTGGGGACGTAACTATGGGTACATGCTGACACGCGCCTGAACTGTGGGAGAAAATGTGTCTAGAAACACGGGACGCCATTTTAGTGAACTTAACCGTGGTTACGGACAAACTTAGGAGGGGCAGGACTGGCGGAGCTCCTGTGCTGAAGAAGCTCGTCTGGACCATCGAGTTCTGCTGCTTCTGATGACGGGGACCCCCCCCTCCCTGTTTATGATCTAGTAGGATCTTAAATAAAATAAAGCGTATACAGATGTTTGTTTTTGTGGGGAAGGGGGGGGGGGTGGTCCCTTGTTGAAATAATTAGGTTTTACTATAACCTACACCCTGTATAATTAGAATATTAATATTCATCAAGATATGTATATGTACTAGTAGGCTACCTCTGGTGTAACCACCAAGGAGTATATACTCATTATACACGTAATGAGTATACTCCATTTACACAGAATCTGTTATCAAGCAACTAAATGAAGACTGCTTGGTTTTACTTTACCTTAAGGTGGTTTCATTATGTAGCTCCCATAATAGTTACTCTCCAGTTGTTTGTTTTGAAATGATACTTTCTATGGATTGTTAACCAGAACAGGATGGTACTTTTAAGGTTAGCTACTCAAGAATTGTAACACATTTTTCTTTGTTAAAAACACTTTAATTATCTGGTCGACATTGGTGAAGGTACACATTTATAGTAACAAAATAATTGCATTTGTAGACATTTGTGACACTGATATTTTAGGCATCAGCTGAACACATTTGACCATCACATTGTATTAAGTTGATATTTAATACATTTAATGGTGCTACTGTTGATTTACATGGAACCAGCCGGGTGTCCTAACAAAACAATTAATGCACTTTATTAAAGCAAATATTCCCTTGACAAAAGAAAATTCAACAGCACAGAAACCAACCATCTTTAAAAAGAAACACGTTGCTGATATTCTGATAAAATTATATCTCTATATTTTTTATCTATACAGTCCAGTATTGCATCATGTTGTCAAGGCAACATCCCTTTATTTGCTATCATGGCAGTAATGACAAAGTGAGCATAGCAGTGAAGTGGAACATATGAGACCACAACCCTGCCTAGTGCACGCCCCTACTCTGATCCATGTACACAATGTGAACACAAGGTGCCACTACATCTCTCTCCCAGGCATAAAGAGCGCCCCTGAGTTCCACCACCAGGGGGCTCCAGAACAAATCACATTGACCCGACCCACACCAACAAAAAGGACAGAGCAAACAGCAGGGCTGATGGGTAACGTAGCCAACACACATCCCGCCACAATGAACTGTGTGTGTGTGTGTGCGTGCGTGCGCATGTAGTGGTGTGTGTAGGTGTAGTAGAGAGAGATCCTGGCTGGGAGTTCTCCTACAGAACCAGTCTAACTGGTCTCACACACACACACACACACCCTCAGCCATCGTCCACCTCTGTGCGCCCCCTACAGGGCGGTGAAGGCACACTGTGGAAGGCGGGCACCCAGCGGTTGTCGTGGAGACCGACGTTGCAGCCGGGCGTGTCCCTGCGGTTGCCGCGGCAGCAGAGCCAGTAGCCGGGCCCGCCGGGCAGCGCCTGGCAGAAGACCTTGTGGTGCCAGCGGCAGCGCGACGCGTCGCCCCGCGAGCGCACTCGCTTGCACCGCTTGCAGGGGTCGTCGCGGTAACGGGGGTCGGCCACCCAGCGGGAGTCGGCGGGCCGCACGCCGTACGTCTCCATGACGACCTTGAAGAGGCGGCAGCAGCACTTGAGGGCGCCCAGGGAGCGCGTGGGCAGCATGGAGAAGATGTGCAGGAGGAGGTGCGGGGGCAGCAGGAGGAGCAACCGGGGGGGGTCCAGCAGCTGACGAAGCCTCTGACGCGCCTCCTGGAAGCCCACCACCTCCCCCTGGTGGACAGGGGGGGAGGCGTCTCTGGAGGCCGTGGCAGGGGCCTGTGGATGGGCGGGGGGGCAAGAGGAGAAGAACAAACACCCAGGGAGGGGCTCCTCCTCCACGACACCTCCACCTCTGCCAGGAGGAGAGGAGGAAGAAGATGAAGACGAAGAGGAGGAGGATGATGATGATGGCTGGCGGGCCAGCAGGACTCTCCTCACGCTCCTCCTCAGCGCGGTGCCCCCTCCCCTGCTCCTTCTCAGGCACTCCAGACGAGCCACCATGTCCGACACATTGAGGCTCTCCTCCTCCGAGGGGGGCTCAGGGGAGGGGGGGAGGGGCTTGATGCCGGGCTGCCGGGCGATCTGCTCCAGCAGCGCCACCATGTGGAAAACAGACACGCTCTCCCCTGCCCCCGGGGTGTCGGCCGTCTCCTCCTGCAGGAGCTGCAGGGAGGCGCTGGACCGCCTGCGTCGCTTGGCAGAGAGGCGCCCCTCCCCGTGGCCACCCCCCCTCACCCGGGACCCCCCCGCCCTCAGGGCCGGGCACGGCCCGTCGTCAGGACACCAGGCGTCACCACGGGTGACGGGAGCAAAGATGGCGATCTTCTCCCGCACGTTTCCCGGGCGGATGACGGCCCAGATATCGTCGTCGTCGTCGACAACGACCCCATCCTCCTCTTCACAGGGTGGGGACAGCTGCGTGACATCACTGTCGTCGCCGTGGCGAAGCGACGCAGTGTTGGGCGATGGCGTGCCGAGCGGGAAGCGGCCCTTGCCCGGGTTTCCATGGCTACCTGGCGGGGGCGGGTCCAGACGCAGCTCGCTGCTCTGATTGGACGAGGACTTGGTCTTGACGCGCATGACGAAGCAACTAAGGAAACACAAGCCACACACAGTCAGATACGCCCCGTAGGCCAGTCACAATAACAGCTGCTTTGGTTGGCTGACATACTGGCCCGGAAATAAATGTGATAATGACATTATTGTCAGGATCATGTAAACAATGTTGTTCCACTCTTGTCATGTGACATCAATTGATCATTATGATTGGTTAAAACTATTTCATGGCTTGGCTAAGTAGTAAAAATAAACCTTGAAGCGAAAAAGAAAAAAAACGAATGATGTAGTCGTTGAGAAAAACACTATAAAACCTTGAGGAGCAGTTATTTCACCTGTTTCACCTCTGCTGTGTGTGTGTGTGTGTGTGTGTGTGTGTGTGTGTGTGCGTGCGTAGCGCCGCCTGTGAGCAGGCAGACAAGAGCACAGAAGCAATAACACGCATGTAAACACAACAGGCAATATTATTGATGTCTGAATAACTATTGAAGTCTCTATATTGCACAATAAGTCGATATAGTAATTATCGTGACAAGCCTAATCCTACAGCGTTTGGGCAGAGCCAGAGACATTCATTATATAGAGGAGACATGCCACAATTGTGAATGGAGCTCTATGGCAATGGTATTTTCTTACATAGTTTAAAAACAATAGGCTAAAACATCAAATAAACATGTAAACGCATTTGGCAGGTTTTCTATCTGTAAGCCAAAAGCTTGTTAAGTAAAAAACAAAATAAGGTAGTCTATAGTTTTATGACAATCCTCTTAAGAATCTGTAAGTTGGTTCGGCTGTACGCTGCTTGCTAGCTTACATGCCTACAAGTCAAGAAGGCGAATGTGTCCCCCGACGCGCCGCCACCTCAAAAGTTAAATAGATTTGATTTCGGAGGCGGGCAGGCGTGTTTCGATTCGTGCACACAAGCAGCGAACTTCTCGGGACTGCACCGGCTGTGCCACCAACACCTGTATGAAACGTTGCTGAATTGCACAGCCCTAGTTCTACATATGCCTGTAAAGCAAGACCGCCGAGCTCACTGGTTAACATACACACCCAGCAGCACTGCCGAATGCATATGAGGGGTGTGTCTTACCTCCAGACTGGCTGCTGATAGATCAGTGGTATTGCGTCATGGGTTGAGCTCTTCTGACCAGCCAGGCACCACATCTACACTGGCCAGAACAGAGGCAGGCAGGCAGGCAGGCTGTGGGAGAGAGACATCTTGAGGGGAAAGCTTGATAACAGAGCCAAGTAACCAGAACAAGCCCATCAGTCATCTGAACTAAATTAAATGGATAGAAATGGATTCTCCCAATACCTCTAACCCAGTGGTTCTCAAACTGGGGGTTGGGACCCCCCAAGGGGTCACGGGACACAAGAGGGGGTCACAAGATGATTTTCAAGAATTAAATAACATTTTAAAAGGACTTTACTTTGATGTATAGTGCTACTAGCCTAAAATACTATAAAATAACAATATGGCTGTTATTCATGTTCTTCCATCTTTGGGGATAGCGGAGGTCGTGAGTCTCTGGCACTGTTATTTTGGCGGGTCGCGACCTGAAAAGTTGGAGAACCCCTGCTCTAACCAATGATTTTTGAGCTGAAGAGAAATACTGTGCCTGTGTGGTGATCTGACAGGTTTTCTTGACACCACACCCACTTTAAAGAGGCCTAGAAGCTAGGTGCCTCATCCGAGGTAGCAGGCAGGTTAAAACATGTGCAGCCAGCCATCATGGCCCCACCTGAGCTGAGAACAACATACAGGAGGCCACCAGCTTCTAGAAGCACACTTTAGTTAGGGAATGCCAAACCATCCACTGTATATCTTATTCCCCAGTATCAGGTCCGCTCAGTGTCCATTGACATTCACCATAAATTAACCCCTCGTTCCCGACAGGAATGGAAAAGAACGAGTCGTATTCATCCATGCTAAATTAGCATATTATTGTTCATGATGCAACATCTCACCATGTTTCGAAATGAGACCTTCGTTTTAAGAAAGAACAATAAATGACAATTTTTTGGCCCCATTTTGCCCAATAATGACGACAATATTCAAGCAAAACCAAGACAACTCATGTTTAGCGAGTTACTAAAGAAAATGTAAACGCTGAGATGAACAGTGTACCAGGGACCCCCTGCACTAGGATTATCAGACAGCACCAGGAGAGGATTGTGTTGCCACAGGAGACCATCCTGATCTTGCAAGCTCCAATTTCATTTCACCCTAATAATCAGTCTGGATCCCCTCAATTCAAAAGAATCAAAAAAGGTGATGCTAATACATTTCAATCAAGCTTCATAACAATATAGTTGGACATTCCTTTACCTTTAATCTCATGCAATCAATCAGACTTCGTTTAAAATCAGCTAGAGCGCCAGTGGACAACTAAATGTACAGCTAGCCATTGATTGGGCCTGTTTTCTACATACGTCGGTCGAAAACAATCTCTTGCATTGAGGGGTTCCAGATTGATACTCGCTGCGAAATGAAAGTGAAGCTCTCGAGATTGAGGGAACAAGCCCCAAAAGGTCGACCAGGTAGGGGAATAAATTAGCATTTCACCATGGTTACTTATGTGCGTTTCACGTACACCAATACAAGTCATTTTCCACATGAAACGATGTTATTTAAGTAGCGCCCCCATTACCCCGACATAAGACCTGGTAAACAGGTCAGGTCGAAGATCACTGCGTATCTACTGTTGAAGACAGGACAACACACACACACACACACACACACACACACACACACACACACACACACACACCACGACTTCCTCAAACCAATAAATCACTAATCGATAGCCTGTCTTTCCGCGTGACTGACCACCACTGGCAAGTTCAGTCTGCAGACACTTCATTAAGTACAATAGAAGTGACTGAAGTAGAATAATACTGTTTGATATAAAGGGGTTCAAGTCTAATGATCTCATCAGGTCAGCACTACAGATTGCGACGGTGTGTTTAGCAGCCCAACTAAGCTAATTCAGTTAGCATAATAATGCCGAGGGTGAACCAGCCATGTTGCTTAACAGAAACTACCTGTCCGCGCTGTGTCGGGTTGAGACACGGCTAAAAAACAAACACGCCAAGTTATCAAAACTTTTGTTGTCGAACACTTTGGTTACATGCTAACTAGCACGCCAGTTAGCACCGCTGCCTTAACACCTGGCAAAGCGTTGACTACAACACGGGAACTTGACGACATGCAGACAGAAAGACAAATAATACTAATAATATAGGCTACCCGTACTATTACCAACATTACTATTACACTGCATATGTTTATCATCAAACAGACAGAAAGTTTACCTGACACCGCCTGCTTCCTTGGACAATAAGCGTTTTAAATCACATTAACAACACCTAACTTGTATGTAATTAGTTCCAATATACACGGCTAGATAGACAGACAGCTAATAAAAGTGAAAACCACGTCTGTCTGTCTGTCTCTGTCTCCCTATGCTAAGTAAGGTTAGCCTGCCAGCTCGGAGCGCTGACGTGCTGTGCTGCGGCGGCGGCGCCGTCGTGACGTGTAGCGTCACCGGCGAGCGCGTTCTTGGATAGAACAGGACGCGCGCAACCCCGGCAACGTACATTCTGAAACCACCAGACCAAATAATCCGCGGTTGTAATATAATACACTTTTTGTGATAAAATTTCTGTACTTTCTAAATTATTTAATCTAATTTTACATTTGGAATTATATATTTGATCGCTGATTGTCTCCTTTTATGTCAGTTTAAAAAAAAGGGATTCTGGGGAAAAAGTTATTGATATTATTAACTCGATAAGAAGCTCCACCCACACGACAAGACCAATCAGCGACCAGTGGGCTGGCTAAATGCAATGACGTTCAAGCTATATGCTTTGAAGTTATGAATTTAAAATGGTGGCAGAGCTAGATGAAGCCATTAACAGTTGTAGCAATGCTGACTGGTGATAGGTTATATAGTTTCAAAATGAAACTACAAAATACATAAGTTTTTTTGATACAAAATATAAAGCAATTTTCACCATCTCTATCAAATACAAAATAGTATTTTGTATTTCAAATACATGTATCATAAATACTACCCATCCCTGGCGATGGCTGTGTTGATACGAGCGGTGTTTATGTACTTTATGTTCCAATTTACTGAATTTGACGAAAAGTGTATTAGCTTACATTTAGCTTGCATTAACTGACTTTCCCTTCAAGGGGCAGGCGTTGTTTTGATTTAAGTTCAAAGTTAGCAAGGGTTCTCGAGAATGACTAACCCTGCCTTTTATCGTATGTGTTGTGGTCTGCACCACTTGTTTGTGTTCTCATTTATAGAGCTGTGTAGGAATTATTAGAAAGATGTGTGGAACAGAACGCACAGAAAGAGCAGCTAGCTATTCTTTATTTATTATTAGCTTACAATCATTGGCTCCGCCTTCAAGATGCATCAAAGAAACAATGAATAATACACACACCTGCACACAGAAATCTGGCATTTAATGTTACTTTATTGCGTCATCCAGTACTATCATGTCCCAGTGAGTCCTGGACGGATACAACATCTTAAGAGCGGCCTCATCTACGTGCTGTAGATCTATGGTACAGTAAAGTATATATAGAGGGTCTTCTAGTAGCTTCTCGATCTGCGAGGGGTCTCAGGGCATCGTCTCCAGCCGTACGGCTGACAGGAAGACGTCGCCGTTGATGGCCATGGTGGTGATGTCACGCAGGTTACGGATGCGGTACGGAAACTCAAACAGGTGGTTCTTGTTCACAGCCACCTTGAACGCATTCTGGGTGCACAAGATCTTCATCTGGGGAACCAGAGAGCACACGTGGCTTCAGTCTGCGGTACAAGTACTAAGCATGCCCCTGCTGTAGTACAACCACTAGCATGTATATGATGTAGGATTTATAACCACGTGCATGCTGTAGTATAAGTACTAAACATGTATTTTCTGCAGTAGAAGTACTAAGAATATGCTGTAGTAGAAGTACTAAACATGTATTTGCTGCAGTAGAAGCACTAAGAATATGCTGTAGTATAAGTACTAAACATGTATTTACTGCAGTATAAGTACTAAGAATATGCTGTAGTATAAGTACTAAACATGTATTTACTGCAGTAGAAGCAATAAGAATATGCTGTAGTATAAGTACTACACATGTATTTACTGCAGTAGAAGCAATAAGAATATGCTGTAGTATAAGTACTAAACATGTATTTACTGCAGAAAAAGTACTAACCATGTATCTGCTGCAGTAAAATCACTGTAAACATATTTACTCGAAATCAGAAATGCAGTTAAGTAAAATCAGGTGTTTTAGTACATGGATGGTGACTGTACTGTAAATAAATGACACATTACTCAGCTGCTTCAGGTCAGGGACTGTAAGCACTGCAGTTATACCAGTTCTGACAAGTAGGGGTCAGGCAACTCGCTCCAGGACGCTTACAGGAGCAGTGCTGAGGCTGGTACCCATGGTCTTTATGACTGTCTGCACCCGTGTGTGTGTGCGTGCGTGCGTGCATGCGTGCGAGCGTGCGTGTCTCACCTCAAAGTCCTGCCCTGGGCTGAAGGGGAAGTTGGTGTGCTCTCTCTCCTCTTTGCCCCACTTCTTGCCGATTTCACTGTTTCTGACGATCGCCCGCTTGCCGCCCTCATTGAAGCGAGGGTTGATGTGGAAAGCCACATCTTGTGGTGTGGTGAAGTCTATTGTGAACCTGTACACACACACGCACACAATTTATTTTCAGTGACCTATCGGCAGGAAGGGGTTTATTTAAATAGTCTCTGACTCTGTCCACGGAGACACAGACTTCTGTCAGCGAGACTTGGGGATCTTCTGACATAATTTAGATCTACTGAGCAACATTGGGATCTTCTGACAGAGTTATAGATCTACTGAGCAACATGGAGATCTTCTGACAGAGTTAGAGATCTACTGAGCAACATGGAGATCTTCTGACACAATCTACTTACATATTGGGGCTGGGTTTTACTTTTCCCATTATTGTGATGAGAAGTTTGTCAAAGACGCCGCCCGGCAGCTGTTGTCTGTAAGGAACCACCTGTAAGAACAGAAATGACATGTTATTAAGCCATCTATACCATGTCTCCCTCTATATTGCATCTGCCTGCCTGGACATACCAACGATGTCTGTGGGGCCGTAGGAAAGGATTGACCGGGTCCTGTCGCTGGACTGGGTGCAGGCCATCCTCCTGGAGCACCGGGTTGGCCAGGCTGGCCGGGTCCTCCTGGCCACTGGGGGGCTCCACCGGGCTGGCCTGGCTGGCCGGGTCCTCCTGGCCACTGGGGGGCTCCACCGGGCTGGCCTGGTCCTCCTGGCCACTGGGGGGCGCCGGGCTGGCCTGGTCCTCCTGGCCACTGGGGGGCGCCGGGCTGGCCTGGCTGACTTGGTCCTCCTGGCCACTGGGG
>JAODTR010007759.1:0-10883 GCA_025399935.1 Amblyopsis rosae | reverse complement strand
GGCCACTGGGGGGCGCCGGGCTGGCCTGGCTGACTTGGTCCTCCTGGCCACTGGGGGGCTCCACCGGGCTGGCCTGGCCACTGGGGGGGGGCACCGGGCTGGCCTGGCTGACCGGGCCACTGGGGGGGGGCGCCGGGCTGGCCTGTTTACGTGGTAACGCATTGGGTTAAAATATAAACAGTATAACACACACACACACACTCAGTAGAGACAATAGAATAACACTACTTCATCAGCAGCTTTAAGGCCCAGGTATGCAGCCAAAACACTGGCCTCAGCCAACAATTGTGTACCCATGTAAGACGTCATTACTCAAACCCTATCTGCACTAAAAGCAGTGATCAGGATGTAAATATCGTCAGAATCATACAAATATCTAGGAATGACACTTGATAAGAAGTTTAACTTTGACTTTAACAAAGCTATGTCAGGTGGGGAAAAAAAGCCAGATGGGTCTATTTGTCTGAGGAAGCTGGCAATGTTTGGCATCGATAGGCCACCGATGATGAACCGATTAATCTTTTCAATTGTTCTGTTGAGTCAAATGATCCATTGAGTCAATTGTTCTGTTTTCTGTTGTAAGCTTTTGTTACGTTTTAAACGGAAAAATGCATTAAGTAAGGTGATTAGCAATATCATAGGTAGGCAACTCAACAGGCTGCCTCAAATGTCTGTCTGATACAAAACAAACATTACCCGTATTCTGCAATAGAGGATCAGCACTTGCCTTCGTGTTCCTGTTTCAAGTACCCACTAAAGCCAACAGATACAAACAAACAAATAGTCTTTCATACCCTTACCCATACATTTCACTGCTAAAAATGTTGTATTGTATGTGTGTATGTGTGTATGTTTTGACCATTTATGTTCTTACTGCTGCAGAACTAGGTGTTCCCCCGGGGACAAATGAAGCTCGACTTCACAGCACCTCACGGGCGTGGCGGCTATGCAAAAGACGTTGCCACGTGCTTTGGAATTAGCGACCTTTATAACTGCACAAACTGTCCAATTTATTTATCTTGTTTATGCTTACACAACACATTTCTGAGCTTAAACAGGACAACAATATACACATGTAGTGTGTGTGTGTGTGTGTGTAATTAAATAAATATAGCACAATGAGAGCTGTATGTGAAGTATGCAGGGCCTCGCCCAGGACAAGCCCTTCCCTGCCCTCCGGGCTGTAATCACACCACCTAGCGCCTCGACCAGCCAATGGGAACGCACCAAACAGGGTAGTCCTGCTCTAGCGCCTCGACCAGCCAATAGGAACGCACCAAACCAGGAAGGCCTGCTCTAATGCCGCAGCAAGCCAATAGGAACGCACCAAACCAGGAAGGCCTGCTCTAATGCCTCAGCAAGCCAATAGGAACGCACCAAGCCTCGACTGTGCCAGTCAGTACAGTGGACTGAATGTTTGCTACGTTCAATTAACATTATTTATTTAACGATATGTTGTGAACAAATGTCACTTTAATTACTGGAATATTCAATCTGTAAAAAATACATTATTCTGGTGAAAAATTGATATTTGAACTCTATAAAAAATAAAACACACCTCTTTTACAATTGCTAACAGCATCTTAACATTTTGCCATCTCATTCTGAAGTAAAATGCATGAGTGAATTGGAATATGTTGACACAACCACTGTGGACTTCCAGTATCCGTCCTAGTAGTTGGAACAGGTTTAGTGCACTAGAGGTGGCTGTACCATCATCTTCAGCATATAAGCACAACACAGCAGTAACGCACCAACACTCGCTCTGTTGCTGGCTGCTAGCCACGTGAATGCGGTTCAACCCACAGCCTCCCTGCTCTGTAACGGTCTGTTAAGTCAGCTGACGTTCATTCCTTGACCGTAAAGTAAACCCATCCTGAATGCAGGAATGGTGAGTCTGAACATCTAGAAGCCTTGGCAACACACAGACAATAACAAAAATTATCCAGTCGCTCTGGCTGACCACAAGGCGCGTGTGGGCAGTGTTTAACCTCATCTACTAATCTAATAGCATACAGCAGAGTTCATAGGCTATGTGCCATATAATGACAGAACATTCGTCCTGTAGCCAACGACAGCCTACCTGGCCAGGTGTTGGTGGGCGGGGCACTCACACTACTGTTATCTGGTCCCAGGGCATCTGCCAACTACACACACACACACACACACACACAAAGTTAATAGCTGCACAATGTTGAATGTTAATATGTCTGCCCCCTACAGGCTGGGGGAAGAACAACAGAGATAAAAATGTCATAAAATGTCCACACAAATATGCAGTGTCCTGTTGGCTCCTGCGGTGGCAGTATGGTGTGTCAAACACTACTTACGTCCATTATGTAACCTGAGAGAGAGAGAGAGCTTTTGTAAAGAGTAGTTGAGACAAATTCACAAATCCTGACAGTGTCATATTGCAAGGCATCAAAAAGTATATTAACACACAGTAACACAGTGTGCCAGTGTGTTAATCCTGAATCAATGTGTTTCTTCTTGGTTTCACTAACATACGTGAGACAGACAGGTACCTTACCTGTGATAGTCCAGTTGAAGTGACTGTAACAGACTGCGGCAGCTCTCTCTCTATATATGTGTGAGTGTGAGTGTGTGCCTTTGTGGGTGTTTTTAAAGCTTCCCTCTTCCTGTTAAAGTTTCCTTCCTACTGTATGACCACACCCTGCGCACAAACACTGCCTGCATTCATGAAGGTGTAGCGTCAACTCCATGTGCGTGAACTGATTCCCAGGTTACAAAACAGGGAGTTGTGCTGTGGATTAACGTCACGTGTCTGACAGAGCGGTTGCTGCCTGTATAATGTCATGTTTCAGCTGTAAAGATGCACACATATGGTACAATCTGATGACTGTCGGCGATGTATCGCAGTAAACCTGTTATGTGCTATGAAGGATAATTATACATCCGCAATTGTTGTGTCAATTTATATAATAAACTAACAACAAACGAGACATTTGCTACTTGTAGACTATTTAAAAGTGAGTATGACAAACAGGCCTACTCGTAATCCTATAAGAAACACCACGCCCATTAAACGCAGAACACGATTAAATTAGATATTCTATATGTAGCCAACCAGTAAATAGACGCGCACAAAGGACGCGGCAGATACGCTGCAAATGCAGTGTGGCTCATCGTGTGTGTGTGTGTGTGTGTGTGTGTGTGTGTGTGTGTGTGTGTGTGTGTGTGTGTGTGTGTGTGTTTTGGGCGTGGTCAATGGGTGTTGACCGTTGCCCCACACCTTTAGGGTACATACATCCAGTAGGGCCCTGCAATGTAACTGATCACAGTGCAAAACAACCAGTAAAGTTCCGGGCACAAAGGACTCGGCAGACACGCTGCAAATGCAGTGTGTGGCTCATCGTGTACGTTAATTGTTGTGCTGCGCTGAGCAACCAAATGTTTTGACCACATGAGTAAAGTCATCCTACAAGTGAAACACAAACATGGAGCAAAAGCCATGTCATTATGAATACAAATGGTCGTGCTTCCTTTTTTATAAATTAAAAAGGAAGCACGACCGGATACAGGCGGTATTTGGATTCCCTGATCTTTTTCACTCCAAAGATATTATCTGGACCATGATGACCATGAAAGCACTGTGTAGAGCAAGGCACTAACACAATTTGAGGGTTAGGGGTTCTGTTCCCTGTGTAGAGCAAGGCATTAACACTACCACGGTTAGGGGTTCTATTCCTTGTGTAGAGCAAGGCATTAACACTAGGATTAGAGGTTCTACAATGTATATATGTTCTATAACCTGTGAGCAAGGCACCGTGAGGGATAGAGGCTCTACAACACAAGATTCGTGAGCTGCAGGTTGGAAATACCAGACGTTGGACCTGACCAACCCAGATGAAACACCTCACCTGTAGCTCCTATCCATCACGCTTGCCACGCCTAATTCTTCTGTAGCCCACACCCAGAACACCACTGGTGGGAGGATATATACTTCTGGGATCTGTTGACTCATAAGCACATGCCTTTGTGAGTCTGTGAAACCAAGCTCTGCTGTCTGCTTGTAAACAAACCTATTAGGCTTAGAGTGTAATAAGGTCTATAGAACATCACAGAGACAGTTCTGTGTGAGAAGTGTCACATGGTGTCACATGGTGTCACATTTGCTGCTACGGTCTTTAGTCAGCATGGTGACTCTGTCTTTATCCATGCCTAATTGTATGTTGCAAGCCTAGTACAGGTAACCATGGTGACCTGTCAAATGGAGGAATACATAGAGATTGAGTGAGTCATTCTGGAGAACAGCTTGCTGATATTTGAACTCCATCAAAACAACACACGCACGCGCACGCACACACGCACGCACACGCGCACACACACACACCCACCCACACAATGAACTGGCAGCTAGCAGACTGTTAAGAGATATGTGGTGAATTTGACAAAAAGTGTATTATCTTATAATTGCTGACTCCACCTTTAAGGTGTGTGTGTGTGTGTGTGTGTGTGTGTGTGTGTGTGTGTGCGCACGCAATGTTTACTGTAATATCCTATGACAATATCTAGCAGTAGCAGTTCAACTGGTAAACGCATTTTCCAGCAGAGGGAGCTGTTGAGCTGCCAACCAATAAAGAACCTTTGTGGAAGGCACAGAGAGAGAGAGAGAGAGAGAGAGAGAGGTTCATTATAATTGTATGATTGTTATTGTTATTACCAATAGTACTATTACTATTATTATTGCTATGACTGTGTCCTTTAAATGATACAGACGGTTATTGTTCTTATTGTCATCACAACGGGGGTTATTACTGTGGGACTACTGGTCCTATTGTCTGTATATTGTTGTTCCTATTGAGGGCTACCTGCCCTCTAGCTTTGGCAATACTGTTGTAATAACTGTCATGCTAATAAAGCTAACTTGAATTGGATTTAGCCAGGGAGAGAGAGAGAGATAACAGTTATGTTACATTGATGTTCATGTTATGTTCTGTATACCATCCAAATTGTATGTTGTTGGACAGACCGTATTTTAGCTTGTTACTTTGTTTTATTTGTTATACTATGGCAACATTGTCTTTAAACTTTCATGCCAATAAAGCGAATTGAATTGAGAGAGAGAGAGAGAGAGAGATCGAAAGAGAGAGAGAGAGAGAGAGAGAGAGAGAGAGAGAGAGAGAGAGAGATTCCTCTCCAGTGGTGTGTTTTTCCCATATAACTATCCAGAGGGGGTTTATTGACCGTTCACCATCAGTGTTTATCTCCATGGCAACGGATGGCTGAGTCTCCACAGGGGCATAATCCTGCTAGAAACAAGTCTTGCTTGTAAGATAACTATGACCGCTTGTTAATATTTCCACAAACTATGTTGATGTCTGCCCAAGATGGTGTCTTGGCAGGGGCACTGCAGACCTCTTTTCCTTGAGCCAGGCGTGTCTGGGATCACACCATAGGCGCCGACCCACTTTTTAGCTATGGATGTGACTTTGACTCGGTTATGACTGCAGGGGGCGCTACACCAATAGTCAACCATAGTCTTATATGAAAAAAAGAAATATGTAACTGTGATGAACACATCCATGTATAGTTCATATACATATGTCATGATCATACCCCAATTATTATTAAGTATTATAGATAGATAGATAGATAGAACAAAAGCATAGGCATCATATAACACTTACTGCAATAATATTAGCCTACTGTGGTTTTTGTGGGTCAAAGGTCATGGCTAGGGTCACGTGACTGGGCTTTAGGATTTTAACAGCTGCACTCATTATAGGTTAAGCTAATGCACAGTCCTGGTTAGCTGCTAGGCTGCCCTGGTCTCGCCCCGCCCCCTGCCCTGGTCTAGCCCCGCCCCTCTGTTGATGTCACAGTTCTATGCATATAAGGCTTCATGTGCGTTTACAACATCAGTGCTGCATACAGCACAAATGACAAGGACATGTAGCCACGGTAACATGTTTTACACAATGTGATGGCATGTGTGTGTGTGTGCGTGCGTGCATGTGTAACTAAGGATCTAGTTAGCCTTGTTGACATGCTGATGGAATCATTGGTATGATGTCTAGTGTATATTCAGCTATACTGACAAATACTACTTATTGTACGTCGCTTGGAATGAACGTGTGATGTAACATATGTACGTGTGTGTGTGCGTGTGTCCTGTGGTTGCCATGGCAATGGCCTGGCTTTCCAACCTCCTAATTAAATGAGAACTTAAGACCATGTCCCCATTATTACGGTGAGACTGGGATGTAACACGACTACACTGCAACGAGCAGCCTTGCAGCTTTCAACAAAGACATTTCAATAATAACATTATATGTGTTTTATATAATATGGACAGAGAGACAGACAGGCACAGAGAGACAGACAGGCACGCACTGAGTGACAGACAGGCAAGCTGTTAAGAGGTTCAGCAGATGATTGGATCAAGTATTGATCAACAAATTGATCAGGTCGAAGACATAGTACATGTTTACAAGTTTAATGACTTCATCTATACTAATTTACACATGCACACACACACACACACGCACACACATCTGCACACGCCCACACACACACACACACAGGAGGACTTGTTAACCAGCAGAATATAACATAATAATAATAAAAATGTTACCAATAACAATGTTAATATAGCATTATACATTACTGTCACTCTGGTCTACATTCTAGAGGCCCAACAGCTGCGTGTGTGTGTGCGTGTGTTTATGCACGTGTGTATGTGTGTGTGCATGCGTGCGTGCGTGTATGTATTTATGTGTGTGTGTGTGTGTGCATGAGTGTATATGTATTTATGTGTGTGTGTGTGTGTGTGTGTGTGTGCGTGCATGTGTATATGTATTTATGTGTGTGTGTGTGTGTGTGTATATGTATTTATGTGTGTGTGTGTGTGTGTATATGTATTTGTGTGTGTGTGTGTGGACAGCTGGGTTCTTAATATGAACAGACTGGAATGTAAACATGTGAGGAATGTAGAGCTCTCACACACACACACACACAGTGTTTAACAAGGTAATGTTTGTGATTAGAGTCAGCTGAGAGGTGGAAGATAAACATGGACATGGCTTTACTGAGGAGGGGAGGAGAGGAGGAGAGGTAAGGAGGGGAGGGGGTTTCCTCCTAAATGAGAACAGAATGCAAACGGAAGGCTCATTGATCATTGGTCAATAACTCAACAAGGGGCGGTACTTTCAGCAGCCAATCACAGCTGGGCTGGGTTCAGCATACAATCCTTACATGAACAGATCAATATTCAGAAATTATAAAAATAATGTATTATTATTATTTATTGAACAATTTCACATATTCTGTATAAAACAACACGATTTATTGTAGCATTGGTGACCCCATACCCACACGGGGGGGGGGTTAAGATCAGATGGAGAGAGAGAGAGAGAGAGATTACACACCATAGAAGTATATGAATAGTTACACACACTAGGAGACTGTGTTCCATGGTCACATGTCCTCCACGGTAGACTACCTGTAAGTGCTTTGTGGTCATACATCAACATCACAGCCGGTCAGCATCCATGTGATACAGCTGCCTGATCAATACGATTGATTACATTCAACACTGCAGCTATCAGCTGGTTCGCAAGTGTGCACGCGTGCGCGCGCGCACACACACACACACACACACAGAGTAAATTCGGGAGTATAACACTGGTTCATCTCTAAACACTGAGCTCATTATGATGCTGACATACCTTCATATAAGTCCCTCAACCAGCTCCAATACAAACATAATGGAGCCCATTCTAAAGCTCCTGGCTTCAGAAGCAAATTAGTAGACGCCACACACACACACACACACATTATATTCTGCCTGTAGGTAAGGTTAAAACAGAGTTTTAGCAAATCAAATGACATAGACCTTGTGGTCTATAAATGCACCAGCATATCAGTTACATTATAGTTATAAATAGATCAAACTAAATCAATACGCACAGAAGCATTTACACATTTTATATAGCACCACAAAGTGTCATTGGCAAATGTCTATTAGAAAGGCCTTAGAGGTTTAATTTCTCACATTCTATGGACTGAAAAGCTTGTGTATGTTGCAATATATAATTAAGAGCCAAACTGTTTCATTGCAAACTAACAAAGTAATACGTACCATCATTGATAGGTGACATTGGTGAGACCAAGGTTCTTCAAATTTAGCATTGTTGTTTCCAATTAAACAATTTGGCTCTTAGCTATGCAACATAGATCCTTTGTTAGCCTCCTCGTTAATTCTCCTCGTTAGCATCCTCGTTAGCATCCTCACTAAGTCTCCTCGTTAGCCTCCTTGTTAAGTGTCCTGTCTTATCCTTAGATCGGCGAGATCTGGTCTATTCTGGTCTGGTCTGGTGTCAGACGGTGGTCATGAGTTTGAGGGACCCTGTTCGGAACCTCAGGATCTTCTTCTTCAGGTTGTGCGACGCTTTGATCTTGACGAAGCTTCTCTCTTCCGGCTCCCCTGGGCGGTCCCTGCCCCAAGCCCCGCCCCCCGCCCCGCCGCGTCTGCCCTGCAGTGGCGGCCTGTCCACCATCAGGTCCTCTTCGTCCAGGAGGGCGCAGCACTCTGCGGAGTACTCGGAGTCACTGCGGCCCCAGCCGCCGGGCAGCTTGCTCCCGCCGGGCCTGTTGCCGTGGCGACCGCCCCGCCGGCTGTGTCCCCGTGGCCCGACCCCCTCCGGGGTGCGCTTGGTTCTGGGAGGCCTGCCGCTGAGGGCGGAGTCTAACTTGGCGCGTCTGTGTCGCCGTGGCGCCGACGACAGCGACTCCCTGGATGAGCTCCTCACCTTCGTCGCCGTGACAACCCTCCTCCTCCTCGTCCTGACGCTCGCCTCGCCTTTGGACCCACCGTGTCCCCCCTCCTGGCCCGAGGGGGCGGGGCTCCGTCTCACAGGGGCCACGCCCCCATCGTTCTCGGCAGAGCGGAGCCCGGGGGCGGGGGGGGCGGTGGCGGCAAGGGAAGAGCGGGGTCTGGTCCGGGGCAGGGCGGGGGGCCGCGGGGGGGTCCTCCTCTGGAGAAGCGACAGGATGTAGAGGTCCAGCCTCCTCTGAGAGGGGAGGGGGGCGGCGGGGGGAGGGGGAGGGGGGAGCAGGGGCCTGGGCAACCGGGTCTGGGTGAGCGGGGGGACGCAGGACACCACGGGGGGGGAGGCCACGCCCTCCCAGGCCTGACTGATCCCACCTGGAGATAGAGGGGTTTATGTTAGCTGATGTCCACAGAGGTCATGTGACCAGAGGGGAACACTTGGTCACCTGACATGTTGGCACGGCCCTCCAGGCAGCAGTGGGCGGGGCAGACACAGCTGGACAAACACTCACTGAAGACGGAGTTGGACGAGTTAGAGAGAGAGAGAGAGGCGTCACTCAAGTCATAGAAACCTGGAGAGAGAGGGGGATGTTAACGCCTGTGTGTGTGTGCGTGTGTGTGTGTGTGCGTGTGTGCGCGCGTGTGCGTATGGACCTGAGCTGGGCCGGCTGCTGACCTCCTGGTCATGTGACTCGTCTCTGTCCAATCGCAGGCTGCTAATCTGTCGATCCAACTCCTGTAATTGGCTGATCAGCGCAGCATCTCGGCTCCTCAGGCAGTCCTGGCACACACACACACACACGCACACACATGCACGGAAACATACACACACGCACGCACGCACGCACGCACGCACACACACACACACACAATCTTAGCCTGTGTTACCTTGGTAACCAGCCTGGTGGTCTATAGAGCGTTAGGGTGACGACCCCATTGTGTGTTAGCCACACAAAAGTTGTAGATAGCATCTTAATTATTTCTATAACAGCAGGATTGCATGAGATTACATTAACATTCTGTTATGTTCATTACGAAGAAGCACATAAATAATGTTTATGTCATGCACTTAGTTGATTGACAGGCCGTCAGACCCGCCCACCCCATTGTGTGTCCTCCACACCAGACACCTATTGGATGCGCGTCTGAGCGTCTCTGTGTGGCCAGTGCTGTATTCAAGGGCACGTGTAGGCCTACTGAATAGAAGCTAGACGCTGTTCTGTCTGTTATGGTCAAACAATGTGCGTGTGTGTGTGCGTGCGTGTGTGTCCGCGACTAGGGTACCAGTTGTCTCCTCAGTAGACCGAGGTTCTCCTGCGCGCTCCTCTCCTCGGGGCTCCCAAACCGCTCCGCATGCCGCGTCTGTTTAGCCGGTAGCAAGCGCGCCTCGCCCCGCAGGCCGCCGCCCCGCAGCGCGCCGCGCACCAGCGTTTCGTGCGTGTGTCTTAGGCTCTTGAGCTCCTCGAGTCCCGCTAGCACCGCCGCCACGCGCTCCCGGGGGCGCGCCCGCTCCATTGCCCTAGAGCAGCGCGTGTCACCGTCACCGTAGCGGCAGATAAAGACCCCGGCGCGCACATTCACACGCACATTCACACGCACAAATATGTCCGTCCTACCGGGAGCGGCACGGCGCGTTATTAGCTCAAGAAGCAGCGCCCGACTCTGCGTGCGGACCAGACTGACTGACCGCAGAGAGAAGCTGGTGCCCGAGGCTTCCAGCAGGCGCGCCCGATCGTGTCCTAATGCTCGTTGTATTAAATATCTGCTGTTCTATGCGTTATGGTGGGCATCCCATAATAATACAAAAACATGTACAATATAGGGCCTAGTTAAAATAAAAAGCATAGGCCTACAATGTGATAAAATGCATAATATAGTGAAACAACAACGTTTTTATTGTATTTCCTGATGGAGAGAGTTTGTGTACCTTATAAACTTCCATTTTTAAATATAGGCCTACATGGATCTGCAAGTGCAACCTTTACTATCAACAGAGCCATTTGTGTGTGTGTGTATATATATATATATATATATATATATATATATATATATATAAATACATACAAACACACATATATACACACAACCG
>JAODTR010007758.1:29693-56776 GCA_025399935.1 Amblyopsis rosae | reverse complement strand
TTCAAATAAAAATCATTATTTCTAACCTCGTCAATGTCTTGACTATATTTTCTATTCATTTTGCAACTGATTTGAGGAAAGAATGTGTGAGTTTTCATAGAAAACATGAAATTGTCTAGGTGACCCCAAACTTTTGAACGGTAGTGTATATTACATTATATATTTTCATTATGCTATATCAGTAGCCTACGTCATCATCTACATGAAGTAGCCTACAATACAACATGTAATTGTACAGTTTACACAACATATTTGATTCTTATAGATAATAAATTGTTCTATAGGCTTCAGCGGTTAGCCTCATGATACCATCCTGATCTAGTAAGCTTAACATTTAATTCAGCATTTCAGTCTGGAAATCTTCAATTCAAAAGTGCTTGTTGACAGTGTAGAACAGCCAATCAGTGGTCAGCTGACGTTTTTCAACAACAATATCAAACATCTAGTGTGATTGTTTTTGTTTGCGGATCTGCTTTAGCCTATGATACTGTAAGCGTTCTGACTGGGTAAGGTAAGTATTATTAGTAGTAGTCTTAGCAGTGCCTTATTGAACAGGTCCAATGCATCCATGGACCAAACCAATACTCAGCAAACTGAAGCTCACGCAAGATCACGATGGTATCGCGAGGCTACTTCAGTGTGTCCTTGCGAAGACCCTGACTAATGCTGTAGTCTAAAGGGAAGAAAACCTTTGCTAAGCCACTCTCAGAATTTATGCTTAAGAGACACACAGATATATACACACTGTTATGCTTGTTTACAGGACGGTGTGGTGTGTGCGGTGGGTGGATGGCGCTAGAACGCATTGGCATGCCACCTATGTGCGTTGATGTGCTTCAAATTGATTCTATGAAATGTGGCTTTATTTTAAAGTAGGTCAGTGCAGAAGAGGATGTTTGTAGGAGTGAGTATTTATGGCTAATGTGGGTATTAATGCATGTAGTGTATGTATGCATGTGTGTCGAAGTGGTTCATAGCTCACAACCCAGTTGTCTGACCAAATACATCATTATTATTATTATTATTATTTAAGTTAATATTTAAACACAATCATAACAGAAACACTTCTCCCTCCAGTGCCATAGGGTGCTCCCTCAGAAGCTCTGCCCCCACACACTGGAAACACAATGTCAAGGCTGCGATAGTGTTGTGTGGGACGGTCTGCACCACTTTGGTTATGTTCTCATATACAGAGCCAGGTCTGTGTAGAAACACCAGATTATTTATTTAGCACACACACAGAACGGTCAACTTGCAGACCATGAGTAGATATTCGCTGAATCTTACAAAAACATGCATTGGCTTACAATGGCTGACTATACCTTTAGGACGACGTTGGCAGGCAGGCAGCCAGCCACGATGCTGAGCGGAAGCTGGATGGTTTCAGTGGCAAGTGGTGTGTGATCGATGGCGGTTGCGTGACGGCCCCCTGTCGCGGCGCTGTAGGTGGGGGGGGCGTAAAGGTGAGGTCCTGGGTCTCACAAACCCACAATGCGGACCCCCCGGAGAGAGTAATCGTTAGGAGACCAGCCCCAGCAGGCACAGCAATGGCCTGCTCGCCACAAAGCCTTTGTGCTGGCACGCGCTCTGAGTGCGTCCAGCTCCAGAGGGGGACTGAGAGGCACCGCAGGGTGCCCATTAAACCATTAGGAGTGGAGGGGAATCCTGGGAGAACCGCTGCACAAACACACGCACACACACACACATACATGCAAACAGTATGTATAAGTACAGTATTGTAAGCTTAGATAGACACTCAATGGAGAATTACCCACCTAATACCACTGCTGTTCAAAGGCATGGATGTTAAACGACATAATCCTTGACAATGGAGACAGTGTGACTACATGACGTAGAGTCACACATTCAATTGCCCTCGCATGCCAAACATGCCTTGAAACATTTACCCTCATTACGGTACAGTATGTTATGTTTTAAAGTAGGTATCATTCATGTTAGACATGGGTATCAGAAATCTGCATGAAGGCACTGAAAACAGGCATGGTAAACATAGCTTTTGCTAATTAAATGAAGATTGTAGGATCCGTTTAATGTATATGTTCTGATGTTCTGATTTGCAACATCTACTGTATTTCTAATGCATCTGAAAATCCCCTTTATTGTTTAATGTAAAAGTCTACTGCAAAAAGACTACTGCAAAAATATCAAAAATGTAAAAGCTTAATACAAAAATAGAAAATAATGACAATCTTTACTTTATTTTCTATTTTTGTTATTTAAATTTTCATTATACCATGGAAAGCTATACACTCTTTTTGACAGTTTCAATATGTTAACAATTTTTTAATGTACCTTGTATGCCTAAAGCAATGCAAATAGTTAAAATTACAAAGTTCAATAAAATAGTCTGAATTCATCTGTATTTGAGCAGCCATGGTTAAAGTTTGAAGGGAAAATGGAATGTCAGACCATTGTGGTTAAATGTTTGATATTATCAATTGGTGGCCTTTTCATCAGCACCACATATTTGTGCACTTTTGACTCTTACAATAACTTAGACACGCACACACACACACACACGCACACACACACACGAATACGCACACACAGAGTGTGCTTATTTAATCTGATCTGATTTGTCCTGAATATTCAATAAACACAAATTATTTAAAAATGTGCATTTGTGTAACATTATATGATTGCAAAAGCACACTTTTTGAAACGTTGATTTGTGAGATTCTATGTCACGGCATTGCATAACTTTAACCTGTAACTTCACATACAGAACTCTACCCTTCTCTAATAAAGAAATGTGGGACCATAAGATATCAGGCTGAAATAATGACAAGACATCTTCCCAGTCCTGAATCATTTAAGCTGTGGTTTGGCTCATGGAAAGGCGGTGCTGCTTTCATCAGGGTAAATGCTGTATTACTGTACTGAGTATCAGAGGCTTGTGTCTGCATATGTGATAACAGATCTCCCCCTGTCTTTCTGTACCAGTGTGTGAGTGGAACTAATGAAAACCCACTCAAACACATGGAGAACATACAGTACAGTACACACTCTGCCAACAGCCAGCAATATCTCTCCCTCGCTCTCTCTCACACACACACACACACACATTTAGGGTTGGCAGAAAGTAGCTTGAGTAATAGCCTCCAGCCAGTTAGTACTGTATAATGAGGGTGTGTGTTTTTTTCAAGGTAGTGGACAGTGACTTGGGTCAGTGGTAAGTCTAATGGACGCGCACACACACAAACTGTCAACACAAATGTGACTAACAGGTTTTCCAAGGGTCAGACAGAGTGCTGGAAGATAACAATGCTTAGAGGGAGCTTTATATAAATAAGAGACACTGTGATACATATACAACCACATCACCTCTGTGGCAGAGGGGGGTATTGCATGTTTGTTATCAGGTATATCTGCTCTCTCTCTTCAGTAAGTGGGCTGTTGCCATTGTGACATGGTGAGGAACTGCCTGCTCTGAACAGAGCGTGTAGTGCTCCAAGATCAAAGACCAGCCTGGACAGGTAATGTAAAGACGCAGGTGAAGAGCCACTCAAGACAGTCGCATACAGTGTATGTGTTTTTTCTATTACTGTATCGTACTACAGACTGCTTCTTTCCTAGTATGGTACATTCATATAAATACAATAGATCATAGAAAATAACAGGATAAGGATAATACTGTATAAGAAATAAATGATAATAGTGTATGGTTACTGCTATGAGCATCAATTTCAAATGTCACAAACACCAATGGGAAAACACATCAAATTGATTCTTATTGTCCATGAGTGTCCAGATACCACAAACAGGCAGGTGATAGCATGGCAAATACATACTATGATTTATACTGTAGCAGTGTGATAAATGCATACTGAAGCAGTAGAAATAACAAATAGCCTGTCACATCCATGAAGAGGAAATCAATGTGTCCAGGTCAATGGATAAGTGCCAAAGTGGGTTTAACACAGGAACAAGTATGATGTCGTATAAAGTACAATACAAATGCTATTTACACTCTTTACATGTTCTTGCCCCATGAAGTGTGTGTGCGTGCATGTGTGCATGTGCACGTGTGTGCATGCGTGTGTGTGCGCACACATGTAGGAGGTCTCTTCATCTGACTGTGGTCCCCTTTATCTCTGTCACAAGAAAGCTGTTTTTGGCACACATTATTAATAACCGTGATACGTTTTCATTTGGCCCCCCAGGGAAAATTAATTATTCTAATGGGTATAATTCCATTGTCTTCAAAGTGCAGCGTCGAGATGGATGGTGTGTGTGATAGAGTGTGACAGGCACATGTATGATGTAGCAATCAGAGGCGCTCATGGCAAGCTTTGCACATGACTCCAGGGCTTGATTAGTGTGCCCTTCATATCTGTTTCTTTAATCTGAGGAAAACACATTGTTTTACAGGAACAATGCTAAGACAGGCAGACAAACAGACACACAGACAGAGAGAGAAAGAGAGAGAGGGGGGGGAGAGAGGGAGGTGGGTGATAAACAGAGAGGGAAAGGGGTCTAGAGCAGGCAAATCAAGAAGTAATGCAAAGTGAGCGCCACTCACACTGTGCGGCATGCATATAATAACTATGTCAATCTAACGAGTACAGTAACACCATACTCTGTACAGTATATAGAGCTGTACTGTATATGGATACTGTACATACAGCTCAGGAAAACACGTCTTTAAATACTGTATAGTACTATAAACAAGAATAAATAAATTGATTAGAATACAATTTCCTAAATTTGATAAAAAAGTAAATCAGACAAACTGACGCAGTGGTCTGTTATAATTATGTAGAGCTATATATTCATCCTTCAAAAACACAAATATTATAGGCTACTATACATGTAATCACGGTATATCTCTATCGCTCCCTCTCTCTCTCTCCTTTTGTCTACTGTCCTCTTTAAAACAACAACAACAACAGGCGCATACGCTGCCCATGATATGGTGTGGCCCGCCAGCTAAAGAGCCACGCTCTGAGGGAACAGTGCCATCACACTCCAATTACGGTAGCCATGGTAACACCACCAAAGGGGTAAAAAGAAAATGTTTTCCATCTCTGGTTTTGTGATAGGGTCAGAGGAAATGTAATCTCCAGATAATTATTTATGTCTGGCACTGTGTGCATTAATCTTATTTAGCTCAACTCATGTGGCTTCATCTTAAAACACTTTGATGTTTGCACCCTGGCGGACTTACAGCCGTACTTGTGGGCATTTTCATGTCTTAGGAAGCTCAGCTATGTTTAGACGTATCTTGTCCAGAGGTCTGGGAAGTTATTAAAGTTCATAGTCGTGGGTTCAGTGCTCGTGTGCCTTTTGTTTTCCACTGCCTCCTCTGCTTATCTGCCTCTCTGACTTTACACATCATCCTGACGCCAATGCAATAACATGTGAATGTGTTTACGCAAATGCATATTGCACGCTCAAAAGCGGGAGCCAAAGAGCTTGCGCATGCTGACTCAAACACTAAGTGTGTCTCAGTGCATCTGATAAACGTCTTAGTTAAAAATATCTCATCTCTTTTTCCAGATACTTGACTGTTAAAACGCTTCTATGCCTACTATGGCCTATAGCTATGACTCTTCACAGTGATGCCTGATTCTTCTGTGTGTGTGTGTGTGTGTGTGTGTGTGTGTGTGTGTGTGTGTGTGTGTGTGTGTGCGTGCGTGTGTACGTGTGTGTGACGGTGGCAGCGATGACGAGACTGACATGACACATGTGGGCGAGGGACAGCGCTTGCGTGTTCTTGGAAACCTGCGCCGGTCCATCTGCTGCTGTTAGGCAGCCAGCTGCCTGCCTCCCCATCGGCCTAGCAACACCAGCCACCACGACCACACTCTGATGCCATGGCAACCAGCATCCTCCCCTAGGCATTCCATGTCAACCGCTCCCAATTCCCCATCTCTTCCTATAAATGTCCCTTCATTTGGGCCTCAATCGGCTAGAGAGAGGCAGGTACGAACACATGCAAATGGTCTGAGGAGTTAGTTGAATGCACCTCAGGTGTTTCTAATTGCGAACCAGCTCACCCTATTGATATACAGTTACCATTATGTATTCCTTTGTTCGTTGTTATCACACAGAAAATCACTGGATCTTGGGTATACCGCCCCACGATCTCTGTTGCCAGCCAGCATCTGGACACAATCAGCATGCATAAAGTACGGACTGAAAGTAAGTAGGATATGCGTGGCAGCCATCTTGAGCACACGTGTTGAGCATCAAGGGCCATAAAGGTCTCCACACTGGTGCGCGCACCCACACGTACAGAACATGGAGCGTGAACGTTGATATCACAGAGATCAGATGGCCCAGACAAGAGAGGCCTGTGCCCCAGGAGCCCCACCTCATCCCACACAGAGATGTGTTCCCCGTTCAGTCGGCCCTCACTCTCTGTATCTCTCTCTCTCTCTCTCTCTGTCTCGCTTTCTCCCGTTTTCTCACACACACTCGCATTAATGATTTATCAATGCCTACTTCAGTTACAATTTATTGCAAAGACATAAACAAACATTGACATTTACCAGCGAAGCTTTAGGCAACCAGTTATTAAATACAGCCTACGCACTACATCTAAAGAAATAAAATGAACAACACAGCAATACAGGTGCTTGTATACTGTATGCTGTGTGTGTGTGTGTGTGTGTGTGTGCGCGTGTGCGTGCGTGTGTGTGTGCTGTAAGTGGTATATGCTAGAGCTAAGATGCTAATAAATACAATACAAATACAATACATAATGTGTCAGTGTGGCTCTCTCTATTAACATCAACACTATTTTAAATGTATATATACTAGATATATACATATACTAGTATGTGCGTGCGTGTGTGTTTGTATGTGTGTATGCGTGCGTGCATGTAAGTATGCATGTGCATGTGCGTGTACAATACAGTGTGTGTGTACTGTACGCGTGGGCACATGGCTTGGTCTTCGTTATAAAATAAGGTGGTAGAGCGGTTTTCTTCTTGCCAGCTCGCTTAACGAGGTTGGCAGGCAAAACTGTCTCTTGGTGAAATACAGTACAATAATATAAACGCTGCCTCTCTATGCAAATGCTGCTCACCCATATTATGCTAATACAACATCAGATTACACACACACAGAGCACATCTCTTTCGGCAAAAGCTTGGATAAAAAGTGCCACTGATTGTTAGGCTAATGCTTTCATTTTGCAGCAGGCTATTTGATTTACAAGAAATATGAGTGCTTTACACAAACTCTCGTGTAAAGCACCCATATTTCGCCTTGATTAGGTGAATGGTGTGCCTGAAGGAGCAGAATTTGCAGTGAAACAAATGGCGAGCGGTATGGTAATGCTGATGAGAAACAATGACAAGACAATGGCCGTAAAACACCAGTGACCATAAACAACTGGATAAAATGCTGACGACAATATCCATGACAACAGAAGAAATGCAACACATCACAAACTGCTGTCACGCTGTCATCAGCAGGTTCAGAGGTTCCTCTAAGTGCTTGTCTCTAGCAAACGAGGGGTTTCAGCTATGAATTGTAATTTTGCGTTATGCGTTATTGGCCCTGCCTGACCACAAATCCCACTATTGACCATTGAGCTAAATGCCATTGATCAGGAAAGGCAAAGAAAAGCTGAACTGTATGGTGTGAGCCCCCAAGATATCATGTAGATAGGCTAGACCTGCACACCACAGATATGACATTTCCATTTCAATCTGTTGGAAAGAGGATGTGGATGTGACGAGATGATTTGCATATTTTATGTAGATACAACCAGCCAAAAAGAGATTAGCCTGGCTCTGCCCTATTGCTCTAAGCTCAAGTTTAGCTGAGATATTTACTTAGCCACTCGGGCTAATCAGTGACCAATGGAGGTTACTAAGTGCAATGACGTTGAACTCAAGTGCATGTTTCAAATGTTAGTTAGAACAATGGCAACTGTAGGTGAAGAGATACAATAGCAGCGCCGATTGGTTGAAGGCTGCTACTTAGTCTCAAAATGAACCCAAGGTTTATACTGTAGATGCAACGACTGCAAACATCCCCAAAAGAGTGTGTCGCCACGCACCCTATTCTGGAAGTGCTTTTTGAGTTTGGTTATACCAAGCTAGATAGAGATAGAAATAAACATATAGAGATATGGGTGTAGGACAACTACAACTACAACTACAAAGGTATGCTTTTCATCACCATAAGAAGATTCAATATTGGGAGTCAAATTAGAAATAAATATTTGTAATTTCTTGTACATTATAACATTTTAAAATGTTCTAATACAAAATGTTTTAAGTTTGAGTACCTGAACCAGAGGCCTGTTCATCCTTTCATGAAAAGTTATTAAAAGCAACAAAGAGAGAAATTCTTCTACAGATAAATTTTATATCAGTTCTGTTTCGCCTTGCTGTTCCTATTTCCTATAATATTGCTCCCGGACCCTCTTGTATCACAGATCCACCTCATTTCATCATCTGCTATTTGGCTGACCTCTGGCTTGTTCCATGTCAAGGCCGTTCATCTGTGTGTAGGTGTGTGGGTGTTATTACTACTCATAGAGGAAACAGCCTTCACAAACCACTGTGTTTTTGTAAGCGGGGCAAATTGCTTTCTTCAAATATCATATCAGTAAATCATGTCATTCCAGCAATATTATAAGGGCAATGTTACTGATGCTTCCAGAGGCCTTGGCCTTGGCATATTAAAGCAGCCTCTTGTTGCTTTGACAGAGCTGGCCTCCACAAGACAAGTCGTCAAAATACCAGATTTTTTACACTTCCGGTTTGGGACTTGTTGTTTGCTTTGTTTATCATCAATGCATATCAAATGTAATATCACGATGTTAGGACACATTTATTTTCATAACACGAGCTCAGTCACTCGTTTTGTTGTGCATTCTGATGCACCCTCCTATCAGCCCTGAACCCTGAACCCCACAACACACGCACACACATGCACGCACACGCACGCACACACACACACACACACACACACACACACACACACACACACACACACACACATACCAGGCAACAGCCAATCTCTCAGTGATCCCAGTCCTTGCTAATGTTCCTTCAGGTATGTTCCTCTGTATTTCTGGTATTGCTTCTCCAAAGAATGAGGATAGGGGAGGGGAGGATAGGGGAGGGAATGAGTGGGGGAATATGGGGGTGGAGGGGAGGTGGGGGGCTCAGCTGTCTGCACAGTGAATACAGAAACACATTCTCTATTCAGCAGGGCTTTCATTAATAATGGATGCAGCCCCTGACTGCCGCGCTAAACTTGCCTGCCCGCCTGGCTTCCTCCATGCTAACGCTTCCTCGCTCTGTTACGTAACACCAACCCTCATCTACTGCTGCAGAGAGGAAAGAGTCGGGATTCCCCCCCTGCATCACGCAACGTGGAGGGCAAATGGAGGGAGAGAGAGAGAGAGAGAGAGAGAGAGAGGAATATTGCTTGCATACATGACTTGAAGCTCACATCTAAAATAACTTTAAAATTCATGGATGCAGAAATATATGTAAGTGACCTGGATTTATAGTGGAATGAGAAATATTTAACTGGGTGGATCGCTTTGCCGCACATGGAGATGAAAGGCAATGAAATCTAAAAGCTAAATGCAAGTGTCTAAAGTGTTTATTGAAGATTGTTCTTCCATCTCATCTGGTTTATGTTATTTATTGTTAATAGGGTTACTCTATGTTTTATGTCAATACAAAAGGTATACTGTAGGTGTTAGCGTGAAATTGTTATTTAATATTGTGCTGATATGGATAATGAGTTCAGTATTATCCCTGGTTGTTTCCAAGGTTCTTACCTACTATCAACCAACAGTTTTTGCCTGTGCTTAGTTGTATTATTTCCTATGCACAAAGCTAGCATTGTTTTCAGAGCCCACAGAATACAAATCCTACTTTCTTGGCAGTCTCTTTCTGTGCCAACATCAAGCCTCTCTACTGGGTTCACCATTTGGTTTGTACGTTTTCAACACCCCCACACCATACCAATTACACACCCACACGTGGCCCACTTTACTAATAAATTACACATTTTCTTAGCGCTTGTATTAAAAAACAACAAATGTAGTTTCTTAGACACCCTAACCACTAGACTGTCATTCTCTGTAGCACTGTCAGCATTAGTGTCACACTACATACAATCTGTCTTCAACATATTGTACAGTACCATCAAAATCACAGTTGCTCTGAAGTATTGCTGAAGAACCATGTATTAATCTAAACTCTATGAAATAGTCATACTTAAACTAAAGCCAAACAGCTGCCTTGGGGTTGCTACAGTCATCTTCTCATGATCCTTCCCTAAAGAAATTCCAGTCATTTATAATGGGGATTATTTACATTATGTGGATTAGAATAATGGTAATCCCACTTTGATGACTGGGTATGTGGTCACTCTAGTAGTAGTTTTGACAACTGATACAGTATACTCTCAGTTACATTGAAATATGACAGAGAACATAAAACACACACACATATACACACACACGCACACGCACACACACACACACACTACACACTAGTGTAATATACACTATACCCCCCCATTCGCCCTAGTACATCTCTAGTAACCCAATCTATGAGTTGCAACACCCTACGATGGGCGGTGTTCTTGTTACCATTCGTGGCAGACGTTGCCTGCTAACTGGGCAGTATTCCCACCAGCCACTGGCGCTGTGACGTGCTAGCAAGGCCGATAAGGACAAGTGTGAGGTGCTCTGTGCTCAGGCTGCAGTGACCAGGCCTGTGTGAGTTCGCTGTTCCACGCAGGGACGTGTAAGCGCATTAGGCCGATGGGCGGACAGCCTGGAACTAGCACAACCTCCTATCTCTACTGTATGAGGACGGCTTAGGCTGTCAGTTCATAGGGAACACCGTGGCCTCGTTGTGGAGAGCTTGTTCTTTACAGCAACATTCAAGATGTACCATACATTACATTTACATTCAAGTTGTGAATGACACTGCTGTACTGTGTCAACATGGTCTCTTAGTCAGTGGTGCATGTCATGGTGAATCTTGAGTACAATGCAATAACCTGAACTGGCTTCACAATTGCAGTGATGTCATGCTGCAACATCTTGAGTGAAAGGTGCAATGGTTTTAGGTTTTGACTGTTGACGTGGGCAACAGAACACCGTGGTGAGTGTAGATTGTGGTTATATCATGTCTTTGAATACTAATTGAGATTGTTATTAAATATTAAAGCACATTAAACATGGATTGGAATTAATCATGCAAACTCAATATAACAAAATATGTAAAACATCTACTTCCCTGCCCTGGTACTGTATAAAGACAGTATATTATATAGAAGTTTGTGAGCATTGATATCTGTGTTATGTATCAGTGCTTTGAAATTAAGTAATGCCATGAATGTGAGAGAAGGAAATAACACACACAGGTGTGTGTGTGTGTGTGTGTGTGAGAGAGAGAGAGATAGAGAGAGAGAGAGAGAGAGAGAGAGAGAGAGAGAGAGAGAGAGAGAGAGAGATGTAAGTAACAGCAGCCACTATGTGCTGGGAGACATCCAAAATAATGGCTTACATCATTCACAGGCACATCGACCTCACAAGCCCCACAGCTTGGCCAGCCTTTCCCCCGGAAAGTGAAACATTTCCACAAGGTGAGCTCAGTAAAGATCCTACATCCATCATGTGGTCTGAAAAATGCTGTAAATGTGTGTTGTAATGCACTGCATGTGTGCATATAGCCTATCTGCTTACAATGTGTGCCAGGGTAGTTTTTACATGCCCATGAGAATTAGCATGTAGACATTCTTTTTTCTGAGCTGTACGAGTCTGAGCAGCATAATAGAAACAGAATAACCAACCAGTCAGTTAGCAGGAGAGAAAGAAATTCTGCGTGAGAGTTTGTGATGTGCCAGTCTCTGGACATGGAGACCAACCCCGGTTAATAAATTGGACTGTCCCATTGCTAATGAATGGAGTCCGGAGATGGGCGAGAGGAAATGGAGGGAGTGGGGCGGTGTCACACTAAATGAAGGATGAAGTAACTCCTTTCGTGGGCCTATATTACCAAGGTCTATTAGTCCTCCTGTCTCTACCGGCCATAGATTTAATGAGGCAGTCTCCAAAGGCGGAATTGATGTTCACTCTATATCGCACTCAGTTTCGATGCAAAGATGAGGAAAATGTTGGAGGAGCAGGCTACAAATGTGATGTAACAATATGTTGCAGTTGTTAAGGGACCATGTTCCTTCATCCCTGGCTACAATTGCAATCAAGCAATTAAACTGTAAGATGGATACATTTACCCCAGTGCTGAAGTGATACAAACCTTTAACATGTTACAGTAGATAGATTTAATTATAGCATGTATGCAGCTTCTTGCTGTAGAAGTATGAAACTCTCGCTAATCACTTGGTCACTGTACCAACGAGACCAATCAGTTGGTCTGCTAGGAATAATAATATTTTTCTATGGCAAACCCTTTGATCGGCAGTTCAACACTTTATCCTATGGAGATTGTCTGTATAGACAGAAGGTTCTAGAAGGTACAGAAACGTGTTAACAAACAGCATTTAAAAGCTGTTTCATAGCGTGATCCTGGTTTCTCCTTACTGTAGGCATTGGGTAAAATGTAAATAGGAACTATAATATTGGAGAGCGGACAAGATTTAACAGGAAATACGTCTGAGATACAAATAAAAACTAGAAATACAGTATAAATAAAGATAATAATCTTGATTTGATATTCATGCACCTATACTTAGGCTAAATAAATGATGGAGTTGTTAATGTTTGCCAGTATTGCCTTCATTCTTGTGTAAAAATGTGTAATTTATGACCCATGTCATCTCTGATGCCTGAGTGAGACAATGTGAGAGTGATAATGGGTAATGAACAAGAATTCTCATCTCTGTATTGACAATGGCAGCTGACCTTATTAAAGTCTTGTAGGTTACCCTGCGTCTCTGGAGAAATGGTGATCCCGGTGATAATTAAACTGTCCATCTCTTACCTGTGTGTGTGTGTGTAGTGTTTTAATTTAATTTTTTTTTACATTATACCAAAATGTACCCAGGTTTTACATCTGCTATTCAGAATATATTGGCTAAAGGGGTTGGTGAGGTTTGAGAAATGTACTACGAACATATGTTCAAGCCAGTCCAAGGGCCAGTCCAAGGGCCATCACGTGCCGCTGAGTGAGCCATCTTTTCAGATCAGAAGAACTAGGACTATTTTTATTACTTCCTACGTATTTGTTGATGCACTCCCATTGAGAGTGGACAGAAAAATGATGCGTGATTCTCTAGTTTGTGACCAATAAAGAAAGAAATAAAAAGCCATACACATTTTAAAAGTATATCTTAATATAAACATTTTATTCAGTGCATTTTGTGTATACAACAAATAAATAAACAACTGGAAGGAATTAGACAGCCACGTAGTCTGCCAGTACTGTATGTTGTTATATCAGATTTTGCCTGGTAATTTGGAACACGTCATCCAACATGGGTTAACACACAAAGCCTACTGTACATCATGCAGCTCTAGACCAAGTTCCCTGCTTTCTCCCATGCAAAAGATAGGTTAACCTTAGTAGCATCCACCCTCAGGGAAGCCAAGTAAAGCAAGCCTCACAGAAGCATGTACCATATAGAAATAATGTAGCTGAAGGGAAAGTGTACATACCCCACAAAGGGTCATATTGTACATAACTTGTTTGTACATGCCCTGTGCAAGAAAAGGGAAGATGTTTTATTTTTTGCATTTTTATTTTATTTTTTTAAGTATTATATTTTATTATTATTGTTTTTTTTTCTTCACTTTTACAATTATGACATATCCTATAAAATGATAAGCCACCTAAAATTCCACAGTATTCATTTTAAATAGAAAAGTGTCACTACAATAAGTTACTCAAACACGTAACGCGTCCCGGGAAGGTGCGCACACCATATTCCCATGGTGAACAGATTCGGCCAATAAGAGTCAACGACGGGGGCGGGGTCAGAGGATGGCACGAGCACAAGGGAGGAGACAGACCACGTGGACAGGAGACATGACAGGAGACGTTGTGACACATTAGAAACAGAAAGGAATGGGGACACTGAACTGTCATTGATACCACTGTCTGAGCGCATCAGAGAAAAGCACTATGGACAATGAGCACACTGCCAACTCCCATAGGGTTAAAAATATCCCCCCTTTTCCATCGCTCCTCTCCTCCTCAACAGCTTTTGTCTCTCTTGTCAGAAACGCATAATACAAAAAACAAAAAAAATTCAGCTGTTATACTGGCTTGGTTTTTAACGGCTTAAAGGGACACTCTTGTCAGTTCGGTCTTTGGTGTGCTGGAACCCTTTTCAATGGTGAAACAGCAACAACAACACAAATACTGAGGCAGGAACAGAAGAACAATAAGAGAAAACACACACCCCAATAAACAAAATACAGCTCTCGGCTAATTTAGAAAATTAGCAAAAGCAAGGTGCAACTGTGGCGTCTCAAAAAAACAAAAACAAAAACGAACGAACAAACTGCACGCTGTCCCTTGCGTGCCAGGTCAGCTGAATGTAGGCTTTATTTCCCTGTGCTGTGTTACCTAGAGCTCAGTCTCTGAGCACTAGGATGCAGGGGAGCTACTGTCTGGCCAGCCACGGGCCCAGGAGTGCAAGGCTACACCACAACAGGGAGCTTACCGGCTTCATGTTCAAAGAAGCAAGGACGAGAGCCAGACGGAGGGCGCGTCCTTGTAGACCAGCACCTGCACAGGCTTATCACCATCTCCACCTGTCTGTCTTCATGGCCCTGTCTTGACCAATGCATGAGTGTTGGTGTCTAACATGAAAGAAGCAAGGTACTTTCCACAGTTCATCTGTCAACGTAAACCAACTTAAAAGGTGAGCGGATAGCACTACATACAAGATCATCAGCAGAGAGGGTGAGCAACATAACAAAATAATCCCATTCTCTTTATTCTACCCAAGTCCTGGATGGTGTCATACTATTTACTATTAATGGTGGCTTGAAATGGAAAGAAACATTAACCACGATGGTGCCTAATTGCAGTCGTGTGTGTGTAAATGTGTGTGTGTGCGCGTGTGATTTGTTGTAATTGCTAGTCCTGAAATGCTGACTGGAGAGAGTCTGCTTGGATTCACGCTCTGCTGGAGGTAAGGGTCGGAGGTCGTGGCGTGGCGTCCAGGCTACGTGGACTCGTGCTGGCTCACGGCCTTGCCTCCGTTCAGCACGGCGGACGCACTGCGGCTCTTGGTGGGCGTCCCGCTGCCGGACCGGGAGAACTCTGTGAGATCGTGAAGCGACGGCTCCCTGTACATGGCCACTGTGGAGACACACACCAGACGCTTGGAACACACACACACACACTACACAGTACTATCACCACCCTGAGGGGTCAATTAAAGGGTTACACCTGAGGTAAGGTAACATACACTCCATAGTGTCTCTTGGGGCTCTCGGTTTGAATCTCGGGAAGGCAAGCCTCCGATTTGTGGATTGATGAGCACCTATATAACTTACTGTAGTATACCATTAAGCATGATTATGTCATATTCTAATGAAATATTAATGAGAAGAATTGAATACATCCTATTTAAAGCATTATTGTTGGGCATCATTACAGTGCTCTGCAATCTGCTGCATAGACAAGAATGTAAGGACCAAGTTGTGTTTAAGGGTAGAAAATACATTACTAATGTGGCCACAGTGCGACGTTATATATTCAGGGGCTGTTATTACTTAAGCTTTGCTGCGTATGCAGCCCTGAACCATTCTGCAGTTCAGCAGCAACCGTTCAGAAACATAAACAGCAGTAATCTGAGGTTCACACTTCACACACAGTCTTATGTTTCAGGATGTAATCAGTTTGCCTAGAAATGATATTCGGTGTCCGCTCCTTAGGGACGTTGTGGCTGAAACAGCATATCCAGTCTAGTTAGAGATGCATCCCTTAGTCTAGCGTAATTTCAGTTGCAGCAGCAATACATAGGCCCTGCCCCATGTATACAGTACATGTCAATCAATGGCAGGCCTTCACTGGGAAAACGCCATAGGTTCATAGCATGCTTGTTAGTGATGGCGCTACAGTATATACTATAATGAATATTTATAATGGTAGGCAAGAGACCTCAGGGTCATGCTGCTAGCTCAACACCAGCACTGCTATCCGTCTTGTACTGTACTGTATAGGCCATTTAACAAGCTTCCACCTCCACACCTCTCCCCGCCTCGCCCATGTATATCTCTCTAATCCTTCACAGACACAGAAGGTGAACCGTGTCTTCTAGAAAGTGTTCCATAAGAGGATTTTCCTGGGTGTGCTTGAATGGCACCGAAGCTGTACGCTCATGCACAGCGTCTTGGTTAGAATGAGAGGCTGAGGCTGCGAGCTGAGTGTCTTGGATGAGAACCAGTCGTGGGTCTGAGTAGAAAGACAGTGCCAGTAAAAAGACTTCTTAGTCTAAAATGCTTCTGAACCTATATGGGACGGCATCACATTCTATATTTGTTTTCTCTCTCTCTCCCTCTCTGCTTTTCTGCTCTTTGTTCTTCGCATGATTAGCAACAGAGCCACTGCTTGCTTGCTAGCTAGATACATAAATAAATAAAAGAGTTTGTGCTAAATAAGATCATTTACATATTTGGGTATTTGATTAAATCATTTATTCTGAAAAGCTTTGTTTCAGCTGGGTTTCTATCAAATCCAAAATGGAGTGTTCCGTAGGCCCTGGGTGACACATTACTATCCCCAGCCACTCTTCATTCATCCTTATTATTCTCTCTCCTTCCTCCTTCCTCAGCTTTTCTCTCGGAATCTGGCCGGACCATCATACTCTGGCTATTGCTGTAAGTGTATTTGAGACCCCCTGGCTGGCACCTTAAATGGAAGTGAAAAGCTATTATAGTGATCTCAGAGGGCAGAACGAATGGTAACAAACCATGGGCTGAAGAAGCTCTGCCAGCCACGCTGGAACTGGCCCAGTATCAAATGATGGGTAGAAGATAGACATGCTTCATGCTAAACCTCACACATCTCCCGCTACCAAGACCTTCAATGAAACAGCTCCATTTAACTCTACAGTGCATCATTCTTTGGTTAGAAATCATTTGTATGAGATAAAAACACAATAGACACTAGAAACCCCCTGAAATGTACTGCTGGTGTGGAATAGCTCACTAGGGTTGGGTACCCAACACGGTACTTTTAAGGGTACTCAACGAATTACAACTTGTTCAATGTTCAACACAGAAAAGGCAAGCTGAAAATTTTCAGTATTTCAGTTAATATCAATTAAAGTTCTGTCGTCCATGGAGAGTTCAACTTCTTTGGGGGTTTTCATAATAAGTCTGAACAACCCAAAAATGTCCCAAATGTAGTCTTACAGTAGTTAAGAATATTAAAGCGTTTTCTTTCGGCAAATATGTTAATTACACTAACATTGTCCTTGTGAAACTGGTTTTGCATGTAAGTAGTTATAAAGAGTGCTAATTCTAAGCCCTATGGCATATGCTCTTTTGCATATAGAGAAAGCCACACACACATGCGGCTAGTTTACGTTCAGCGAGATGTTTGGACATATTTTTCAAAAATGTAGTTACGTTTATGATATTACAGCGATTGTGTACAGGAAAAAGTATCCTTGGGCACTGGTACTGGTTCAAAGGTGTAGGTGATCTTAATGTAACAGTACCCAACCCTAAGATCACACGCGCAGTTATGGTTGGAACACATATGATCAATAGTGGTATTAGTCCATTTGTATGTTGATGTACAGTACACCGTCTCATTCAGAGAAACCAAAAAATCTACAATAAAAAATGTCAATAAATGGCCCTCTTTCTTCATTGGTTGAATAACTTGTACTGTTAGCAGTTTTCTTTCCTCCCTGAGACAGAATTTGATCTGAGTGCTTTCCTTTCATCTCTCCAAAGTGAAAACAGACTCTGTATTTCGCTCGTCTCTCTGCTGACAAGGTAAGGCTGTGTCATGTCAGAGATGAAAGGCCTTTCAAACACAAAGTACGCAACAGAACTGTTCCTGCCTTCTGCACCAGCAGGGTAAATGGCTTAGATGGTCACTTGTCATCCATGCTGCCTTCATCCAGAGAATAGAATGCTATCATTACAGCTGCTTCTAGCCACAGACAATAAACTCTGCCGTGTTCACCAGTGTGTCACCAATGGAGGGAGACAAGCCTGACGGAACTAGTGAATGCTGTGGTCTAGCACCTCCAATACCTCTAATGTGAATGCTACAGAATATGAGCACAGAAAGAGCGCTTTATAATCTTCAGGGACCCACATGGACTGAAAATAAGATAATGGATATTACTATATAGGAAATGTAATCAAAGAATAAACATTTATTTTATTGTAGTATTTCTGAAAGGACTCCCATTTTCAAGTTATGCTTTCCGTGAATTCTCACTTGTTTTTATATATATTGTCACTGTTAGTAAGCCAGTTTACGTAGCCTGCTGTTTTTGTGTGTGTTTTATAATACATTGAAGATTTTTATTAAATTTTATTAAGGTGGAGGCTTTAAATTAACCTAGTGAGTTGTCTGCCTCTCCCTGTACTTATATATAGACACGGAAATTATTAAGAAACCACTGCACATTCTTTTAAAAAATGCACCAGTATAAATACACTGTAAATATAAAGAATATAACACAAATATAAAAGTTCTACAAATATAAATAAAAAAATACATATATTACATGTAAATAAAAAATAAACATGTATGAATAGTACAATTCAGATAAACTTCTACAGTGGTCTCTTAATTTTGTCTGCGGCTGTAATTTCTTTATTTATTAGTTTGTGTATTTTTCCCGAACCGTGTGTAGCTGGACTGGCCAATATGAGCAATTGTCGCTGGTTGGCTGACTGACTGACTGCCTGACTTAACCTGACACACCAGATGTACAGTATGGTCTGTTAGACACATCCATCCGGAGACCCATCCATTGAATTTTAAATGGATTAATTAATGCGCATTCAAAAAATTCTTAGCAGGTGATTGGACAAACATGTGAACCAACAGAGCGGCAGAAGAAAAGTCGGGAGAAGAGTCAAGGTAAGCATTCAGTGCGGCTCTTTGCTCTTCTAATAAATTACAATAACATATATGCTATATTGCAGCATCTATGTTAAACTCTGTAAGACACGCCATTGTTGTTTTCGAGTTGTTTTCAAGTCACCTTCGTCACACCTAAACCACGGCTGTAGCTAACAGTACGACGCTGATTGGCCACACACAGACAAAAGTACAATTATTTCCAAGTTATCCAGACTGATTCTGGTGGCAAAGTCAACCTGAAGCTCGTGAGATCAGAAAGGTCTCGGGAGGCTGACTATGACTGACTGACCTTGTTAAAAAGTGCAGGCGCTACATTCTACAGTTGGTAGTGGTAATGCACCATGTAGACAGTAGGTGGCGGTAATGCACAAATACCGTTTCACAGAGTAACCCTGCATGCTAAACTATGTATATACTGTATGCCTATGTTGGGTCGCGCTAGTTGGCTTGCCTAGTTTTTACATGTTTCTTTTAAACTGTGCAGGATAAATAGAATCAAAATGTGTTTTGGAGGTAGGCCAGGGTCATAGAAAGAGGTTTGAACAAGCTCACCTTTCAGGGGTTTGGGGAGGAAATGAGCTGCTGGTTTATTCTTCTTCACATGGTTCCCCTTCATGATTTCTCCTTCCCTGTTCAGACCGAGGTACCAGCCCCGACCCGACTGCTGCTGCCGGTACACCATGGAGGAGTATGTCACATAGTAGTTCTCAAACACAGACTCCTTGAACTTGCACTCTGGCGTAAAGTGTTCCTGGCAGAGAGAGAGTGAGAGAGAGAGAGAAAAAATAGGTGGTGGGGGGCAGAGCATGTGAGCGGATTGGATCGTGAGAAGATGGATTTTGGACAAAGCACATTTTTTAAAAGACGGAACGTTGTCCTATGCCCCGCACCATTTTCGCTTCGTTCACACCACGAGTCTGAAGCATGCTCAAGCCTGTTTCAGAATCCATATGTGTCTTGCACAGTCATCAACAGTAGACTATCTTCAGTCAAAACTCGGGTCAATAATGGAGTTCACCAAGGAAAATGAGATACAGGTGTACTATTAATATAAAACTTATGCAACTTAACTAATGCGGTGACATTGTTTCAGTCAGAAATATTCATTTTGGAATCTAAAAACACTCGAAAACACAAAAGTGCCACGTGAACATGCTGGGAAGAAAGCAAAAGGTTAGCAAGTTGAATAGACTACGGGAACTTGTAACAAAAGTGTAAAGGAAATATAGCCTAATATTCAAACAAATTCATTTTGTCATTCAAAGTAGGCCTATAATGTAGTTAGTTTAATTTACATTGTGCCGTCCATTATAATTTTTTGGAGCGAGCGGGGGGACAATTTGAGCAGAGCGCAATGCAAACTGCGTTGAGCGCTGAGCGATAATGAGCGGACCGGCCTGATGTGGCTTTGAGCGGGGGGGTGAACAGCTCCGTGAGCGTGGAGCTGAGATTCTCACCATTCCACTCCGCTCATATGCTCTGGGAAGGAAGGGGGGTGGGGGGGCATAGGTGGTGTTCAGTTGAGCTGCTATGAGACTCACACCTCACATTACGTTTGCTCATAGACAGCTCCTGAAATGTGATGCTTCATTATGAATTAATACTGACGCAGTGCACCGCAACACACACACACTATACAGGGGTCAGAGTATCCATTTACACCCCTCTTTTTTGAGAAGTGCATCGCATGAGAATGTACCAAATCAGTCTACTCCATTAACAATGCGATGCATTATGTGGTACAAATGCTGTGTTTGAATTCTGGAATGCGTTGAGCCATACGTGACCTGCTAGGACTTGCATGTACAGTACAACTGTAGCCTGCTACTTCAGCACTGACCACTCTTACAAACACATACAGCTTAAGTGCACTTCATTCGTCATTAACAGGCTGGCTACTTTGCTGAGCATGGCTACTACGGCGTGTTGGAGACTCTATAGAGAAGTCCGGCTGTCGTCCATGTTCCTGACGCCACTGTGTCGTATTGTCCCTTTACATCACGCTGCTACTGGGGTGTTTCATTTAGACTCCTGTGTCTGTACACAGTATGCAGGTACTGTATAGAAAATGGTTATTAATGCTACTTAATGAGAGTCAGTTGCACTGTATGTATATGCACGTTCTTTCACTGTGTCCAGTTTGTGGAGCTGCTGTAGCCTACAGAATATATATTAACTTCAAAATAAGACAGAGAAGGTCTCTCCTGAGATTACCGGGGCAACCGCGACAAGTAACGGATCCTAAAGCTTCATCCTTGCTCTAGAAAGAGCACTCCTGCAACCTCATTCCTTCTGATTGAACACAGCCTTTAAATACAACCGCGAGGCTTAGTCAGTCAGATTAACTAGATGAAGACAGATCGCCTGTCCAAATGTTGATTTATATTAAAGGTAATTGTGTTGGAGTTAACATTGTGTGGGCGTAAAGCAGCATTTGTGCCACACTGCAGCACAGGACAGTATGTGCTCATTGGCGTCGTTAGGAAAGGAGGCGTACTGCATAATGACATTGAAAAATACATTGTGTGCAAAGCATTTGAACACGTACAGCACAGCACATGCACAAATGTGCACGTTCAACAAGCGCACGTGCTGACATCCAAGCAAGGCATTGAGGCGTCTTCAGTGAAGCAGTCTGGATCTTGTCCAGTCAGATTGTGTCTGATCTGGCCTCAAAGGGGCACACCTGGGTGGGAGTCACAAGGCGGATAATGAGTCCCTGGGGCTGAACATCTTGGGTGAGGTCCTGACAAACAATGCAGTGTCTGTGTCACACAGGCAGCCATCAATACCAGCCTTGGCTATTCATAACTGTTTAACTCTGGCACTTTTTAAAAAGTAATTGGTCTCGTGTTGACTGATCTGCAAGGCATGCAAACCATTTAAGGTGAAGCAAACATAAAAACTATAGAGAACATTTATGTAGCGGTTTCTTTTTTCTTTTTTTTAACTGAATGAATTCAGATGTCATGTGTGCTGAGAGATCAAGTGAAAGAGAAGCACTTAGTCCTATGCGGCTGTATTTAGCTATTTTTCATACCACAAATATAGTGAGCCCATTAGACTAATAATGTTACTGCAGTGGTTTGGACCGTACTATACTGCATAACCCACCATAGCTGTTGGATGCCAGAACATAAGCTCAGAAGTGATACATTAAAAAAGACACAGCCGATGTCTCAGTGAGACTGTGACATATCCCTGGGGAAGTGGGGCCATTCATTTGGCTCAGCCCTCACTCTCAGCCTCACATTCCCGGGCGAGCAGCAATCTATTTATCTAAATGCTAAATCCACTGGCAGGGCTTAGATACATACAGATTGAATATTTGCTACTACCACCAAGATCTGCCATGGACCATTGGTGCACACTAATGACAGTTTCCTCATTATACTGTATTTGCAGTCAGTAATGTTTTTGCTTGATATGTCAAATTGACATTGCCTTTTTTGTCAATAAAACTAAATGTGTCCATCCGTACATCCATTAGATTAGACTGCCTGAGTTTGTTTATCAAGTCGATGACTTCTGTTAATTTGGTGATATACTGTACTATATTCTTAAGTCCAGGTGCTTCCATGTCATGTATTCCTGCAACCTTATATGTGTGAGCACTTAAAAGACGCTCTAACATACAGTAATCCTTTTAAAAATATATTTTGTTGCATCCACTGGCTAATGTCGAAGACTTGAAGGTCAGTTTAATTATAATCAATTGAGCCTTCACATTCAAACAAAATGTGAATTTCGAGAGGCCTTGGTTTAAAGGCTTAATTTTATCCGGTGGAGCGGTAATTAACTGCAATTACGATAATCATATTAATTAACAACAACAATGGGAAGGCTTAAATCTTAGTAGAGAATGATTCAGATCCCTTAAGCACATGTTGTATTTGTAGTATTGTACTCTCAAAAAAAACAAAAACAAGGTATAAACTGAGTTGGAATAAAAGCTTACTGTATTACTGTATCACAGAAACAATCGTACCTTTGAGGGTATAATTGTGAAATTTGTACTTTAATGTAGAAAACTGTAACTTTTTTAAAGAAATTTTGTTTTTTAAGGTACCACCCCAGTTATTTGTTCTTAGATATAGTAATCATTAGGGTTGAAGGAAAAATCGATACAACATAGTATCACGATAGTTCCCATGGCAACACTATATCCATACACGGACGGCAATTATCACAATGTCATTATATAAATTGCACCTGAGAATTTAACTCGGTGTATACAATATTTGACATGTTCATGTAATTTAGTCGGCTTGACAATCACATTTTGCAGCAATACAATTAATGTGAGATGAACAAACCGATGTTAACAGAGTTCCCTTTGGGGACATCATTTTTAATTGGGAAAAAAGTTATAAATCGCAATATATCGCAGTATATCACAGTATATCGCAATATGTTTAAAATCACAATAATATCGTATCTTGGCATACGTATCGTGATAATATCGTATCGTGGGGTCTCTGGTGATTCCCACCCCTAGTAATCATACTGTAAACTATACTGTAATCCACTGCCAATAATTAGCTCATACTAACAGATCATAGTTATTCTTTTGATAGGTCTCTTTCTGGACACGGTGAACAGCAGCAGAAGCATTTGAACCGCCTCAATTTGAACACTGGGTGGTGCATCAGCCAGGAGGAGTATGTGATACTGTGATAGCGCGACCCATCTATACCTTCTTGACTGCGCTCCAACGATAACTCCTTCAGTCAATACCAACAGTTATTGTTCATTGAACTCAACTCACTTTACTTTAATCATGGAGATGGAGCGAGAGGAATTCATTTTAGAATAATAATAATAATAAATAAAGGGGAACACTATTTGCACAGAAATTATATCAGCCGTGGCGTCTCCTTTCTATTCCTGCCTGGCTGTCTCTACAGTTTGGTTAAATGGACTTTAAACGATCCCATTAGACACGAACCTTGCCTAGGAAAATACATCTATGTCGAACGTTTGTTCAAACGGTGCAGAGCGTTCACAATGCATTCTGCAGCATAAGAGGTCATTGTTAGAGCGCTGCCTTAGTGTAAACGTGCTGTGAGGCACCACAATAACAATGCAATCCCTGTCAACACAGCAAACCAATTAGGAGAGTTAAAGGTATACCACTGCTCAAGTGTTTGATGTCATTTTGAATATAACACCATGGGCATAGAACACACATATGCTAACACAATATCATACATTATAGAGTAGTTGTGTGTTGTGTGTGCGTGTAGCCTCCTCTCTCTGCCTCTACAGCTATGGGCAATGTGTACCGCTGTCATGCTAAACCTAAGACGTGTTGCTGCTGGGTTACAGAGGAGGGCCATGGGGAAATCCTGCAGTCCCCCATCCTCACATAAAGCCCCTGCAGGGCTCCACTCCCACACATGGCTTTCCCTTTCTCTGTCCAGACGTAATGTACTGTGCAGTGCATGTGTGTGTGTGTGTGTGTATGGTCAATATACTCTGTTGATACACAATGAATATAGTATGCTATTTATTTATTTATTGCACAAAGAAAACATTAACGGGACAACACAACTGTCCACAACTAGATTCCTTTGTATAGGGTTTATCCACACACACACAGGCGATAATAATGCTCATGTGAACCACACCCCTGACAATATTTTCCCTACAGACAGACAGACAGATAGACCTATTTTCCCTCTAAAACCTACCCGCACCTCACAAATTGCTGTATTTCGTAGACATTATTCTCTCATGGGATGCATGTACCTGTAAACCTGCGTGTGCATTCATATACCAAAACACACACACAGGGCGGGTTCCTCTTCTTTGTGATATCCTGTCTTACATAAACACACATCCTTTCCTAGCCTGTCTATACTGTAGTATATCAAGGGCTCCCCCCCCCCCCCCCAATGAGACGCTGGGATGGAGAGGCACAAAAGAGCCACGTGATTGACAGTGCAAGGGGGAATCCCAGATCGTGCTGCCTTTCCTTGCGGGCCAATGACTGCATAAGAATGTGCTGCCTTAACACGCTACTGCAGGACGTTACCCAGCACATATAATATCATGAAACATACAAGCACAATTGTAATAGTTGTGTATACAACCATACCGTAAAACAGAAAACAAAGGGCAATTGCTAGAAGAAGAATAAAAAAATGTCTGTAGAGATAGTCATAGGAGACAGACAAGTAAAATCAATGCAAGTCCTTTGTGAACTCACAAACCTTTTTAATTTTGCCAATAGCAATCAGGCTGTGTGCTGCTCTCGTTTCTTGCCAGCCAAATCGATGCTGGAGAAGATCACAAAACAGAGAATGCCACGGCTTTGCAATGATGATAAATCCTACAAATGCTAGAGTTATTTAAAATAAATTGGAAGTGCATCAGAAAGCACATTTAGCTATGGAGTAGTCTTGCCATGGTGATTTTTTACGGGAACAAACACAGCAGTTTTTTAAGCTAAAGTACAAATTAAGCTAAAGTACAAATTCCAAATACAAACACACACCCACACAGAGTCACACATGAGTGGGTTCATATGCACACACACACACACACTCACACTCAACAGACAGGCTAGATAATATCACAGTTCAATGGAGAGAATCTCCACAATAGTGGTTATTTGCCAAAGGCATTGTGCTTATTGAATGGTTGCAAGGGTGTGTGAGCATTAATACTAGTTAGCTAACAGGAGCTTTCCTCAGTACATACAAATACTATACAGCTGTGGTATACACAATTATTTTTCTCACTCTCTTTCCATCCAGATCCTCTCTCTATCTCGCACACACATACAGTACGCCCCCACACACAGACTGGAGCCAGTCCAGACAGGATTTGGTTGGCTCCCTGATAATCCCCCACCAGAAACATTAATGATAACATTTGTATAATGGGGTCTCTTAGATCACAACCTGTGGAACAAATCAGGACAAATAAATGAAAATTCTAAAGAAGCTTTACTGATTTGAGCGGTAATGGGATGATCGGATATGAGAGAAAATATTTTGTTAAAAAGTACTTTTGGTCATGCCACTCACACAACACATTAAATGTTAATAATTAAATAAACAGCATGAATTACAGATAAACACAGAACCTCTATTGGACATATGACAACATGCACACATTTAACAATCTGCACATTGAGAAGGCTAAAGACTTTAAGGTCATGCCTTCAGTGAAAAAGAAAGATTGTTGATATTTGAACTTGATCAAAACAACAACACTTCTCCCTTCAATGCCTGGGGTGCTCCCTCAGATGCTCCACCCACCACATTGGACATGCATTTCAAAAGTTCACATAGTGTTGTGTGTTGCCATTTACAGAACCAGGGCTGTATAGAAACACCAGCTATACTTGTCAGGATGTACACAGAACATACAGCTAAGGATTCATTTGCTGAATTTGACTAAAGGTCTATTAGCTTACAATCGCTTACCTCACCTTATATATAACCTTATAAAGAGCTGTCCTCTTTGTCAGAGGGAAGAATCTAAATCAAAAGAGTGCCATGGTCCTGCGCTACTAATCTGACATGCCAGATTAATTGTTGTCACAACTCCATCTGGGGAGCCGTACAATGAATCTGTTTGTAAAGGGCAGGTACTTTCAAAAACATACTTGGCAGTTGATTGGATGAACCATCTGGTCGTTTTAGCTGTCGGCACACCTAAACCACGCCCGTATAGCTATCAACACAACGCTGATTGGAAAGTTCAATTGCTACTTGGACACATTCAAAATGATTCCGAGGCTTTCCAGACTGATTCTCATGGTGAAATTAAACTGAACTGCACTACAGCCCTTTACCAAGATTTCAGATGAGTTCACATTACCTGAAGCTTATTATAAAAGCTACTAGAGAAGAACGGTAACATTGTCTTTAACTGATTCGCCTTCTCCTACACACTGTGACACAGAAGGATAAATGTATGTTCACCGGTGCATTGTGCTTCACCCACACACTATCTCTCCATGCGTAGCTTCCCCCGACCCTTGTTCTCTCTGTGTGAGTCTGTCTGTCTGTCTGTCTGTCTGTC
>JAODTR010007758.1:0-29593 GCA_025399935.1 Amblyopsis rosae | reverse complement strand
GTCTGTCTGTCTGTCTGTCTGTCTGTCCTGAACACACACTTGCAGATGCAAAGTTGCATGGGCAGAATTAAAACTAATACTAATACTAAAACTAATAAAACACACTATCAATTATAAAAAATCTTGCATTTGTTTGTATTATGTAGATGTATAAATCGTAGTTGTATTTAATTACAGTAAAGGAGCCGTTAGAGGAACAACGCTGTTTTGGTTTTAAACACATGGACGCGAGCAACACCCCCTCACCCGAAAAGGAACAGATATGTATTTTTGTATGCATTTTCTCTACACATTTCACCTCCAGATCACTTGATGCACACTGCTTGCACACACAGACACATGCACACAGACAAATACAGATGAGAGTTTCAGAGCATCTCCCGGGATACAGTGTGTCATGCATTGCGGATGCATCATACATTGGGAATCTCCCCACAAACATTTGCCATTGGCTTTTGTTTGTGGCTTTATGGCTGCAATATACCATAATAGCACTCCCATAAAGAGGAACTAGTCACTTCAATTCACCCACTAATTGTATTTAAATACAAAGCTTTAATCACCTTAACCTACTCTTTAAGGCTGCCCTTCAAGGCCAAGTAGGTGGGAACATGTAGCTAGTGAAGCTATTCTTTGAAAGTGATTGGTGTTTCTTTGAGGTCTGGGTCATAGTTCATTTGCATGTTAATCTTAGCTTTGATGAAAATGCATAATCAAAGGAAATTGTTGAACAATTACCACACAAGTGATGGCAAATCATGCAGATAGGGTGCTTTTTGCACCCTATCTATTATTAATACTAATACTAATACAGTACAGTATGTACAGTACTGTACAGTATGTTCTACAGAAGGTTATATAGGCATGCAGTACATGTAAAGCACTAGCAGGCAATAGTCTCTAGTGAAAGACTTCACTTTACTGTAAGAGCCTTACAGAATCCATCTTTATGGGGGAGCCCATTTGCTCCATATACTTGATTACTGACAGCCAATCTTATTTTATTAAAATCACTTACTGGGAACAGCCCACTAGTGGGTGCTGAGTTAAATACACGCTGTGTGTGTGTGTGTGTGTGTGTGTGTGTGTGTGTGTGAGAGAGGTTAAGAGTGCATACTGTAGTTGTGTTTCAATTATTTCTGTACTGTATATACCCTCAGGCATCCTGAGCCAAGTCAATCCCACTCGGATATGTTTTCAGATATGTTTTAGTAATGCAGGTCTGTAATTACATGACAAACCTGCTATCTTAACTGTTTTGATGCTGACTATATACACGTGAGAAGCTCTAATTATGATGAGGCTATCTGTAGTTATTTTGTCTGTCCTAATACCAAACACATTATTAAGAGTAATAAAGGAAGCTGCACTGTGTTGATTGTGATTGAATGTGTGTATATTTTAGGCCTGCATACCAGACCAGAGAGCGTTCAGGGCTGATGCAGTCTCAGCCTAGACTCAGTCCCCAAAAGAGATTTATTGGCCCAAAGGTTCAACATGTGTAGCATGTGTGCCTGCACAAATCACAAGGCTAACATATCCTGCTTATTCTTGTAATACTGTATAAATATAATATAAATAACAACAGCGGGGGAGGATTCATTTGAGTTATTGGTGTCATTGTCTAGAGGCATTGCTTTATGAGTCATATCTGTGTATTCACCTTCATTCACTCTTAGGTTTAAATACACTGCAATAGCGGTGTATCCTTTGTGCCTGTTGGTATAGTCTGTCTCCACTTGAAAGGCCGTTGGTATGCGGAGCTACATGTGACTGTACGAGGGTGGGCTTTCAAAAGTGAATGTGTGTCTGTGTGCATGACTGTGCCCATAGGCCGGAGTGTGTATCCATCCAGACCGTCAGTCTCATGCTTGACGCCTGCCACACATTGCCATTTGGGTGGCAGACGAACAGGAACAGGAACATTTTTCCACATGAATTATTCAGAACTTTAATCAAAGCTGAGGCGCCACCTGCCAAGGCCTGATACGCTCCCCGTTTATAAAATCTTCAGCTTTTTATTTTGCCGTTGACAGTGAATTATATCAGAACATTGTGCGCCGGTTATCCAACCGGGCTTGAAACAATGTTGTGTGTATGGGTGGCTAGCGATAAGAGCATTACTGTACAAGTGATAAATCATAAAAAATATCTACTCCACTTATCTACATATAAAACTGTTCTCGATCTTGTAACTGTTGATGTAATGATGTGATCGCTGCACCTGAACTTGAGATAGTAATGTACTGTTTCTAGCTACAGTACGTACTGCAGATATTTTAATTGTATGGCGCAATGAAACCCAAAGCTATCTTTTGTCACTTGCTCCAGTAGAACGCTTTATTAACTGATTGAACTAATTGTTATGTTTTAGATGTAAAAGACGTAGATGTACATTAGATGTAGATGCACATGTGTCTGTTGTGTAAATGATTCATATTACAGTATACACAAGGAAACTAAATGGAATGGATTGTCTAATTGTGTCGGCATTAACAGCAATACAACATGCTATCTGCTTCTCTTACTTACATCTTTGCTGAGGTCTTGGAGCAAATGTGTTTCATTGTTTCGATCAGCCCACATACAGCGTGTGCTCCTTCCAAATTGCACCTGTCGCCATAGTAACTCTAAACAGATGGGCCGCAGGGTCAAACGCAGGTATGGAAGGAGAGGTGGCTAGCTGAGGCCATGACCCCTTATCCAGGCATGCATACACACACACACACACACACACACACACACACACACACACACACACACACACAGTGACTTACTGAAGTGTACAAGTAGCCTTCACTGTTCATGGCCAGGTACAGTTTGGTCTGCACGCCCTGGATGGCCACCACTCGTAGCCCCACTGGTATGAGGTTGAACATAGCTATGAGGAGAGAGAAAGAGAGAGAGAGAGAGAGAGAGAGAGAGAGAGAGAGAGAGAGAGATAGTTTAATTTACTGTACATTCACTTATAACCTAAAACAGATACACAAATAAGCAATCCACTGTAAGTAAAAAAAGAGAATAGGAAAGGAGCAGCTCAGTGTATAGTTCACAGATGGACTTATATTATTCATTCTATGTTTATGCAATACTACTGGAAACACTCTCCTTTTAATCCCAAACTTCTCATTGACACACTGTGCATTCAAATAACATGATCATCTGGTAATTGATTATACAGTTGTACAACATCCTCCATCACCAAAATCAAAACAGAAGAATATTACTGATTTTGAACATACTGCTATGGCTCAAACCATAAAGAGACAATTCCACTGTATTCTTACTAACTCATATTGTAGGCAGTACCATGTTTATTTAACAGACAGTCTAATCCCACCAAACCTACTGTACATCCTGCATGTGGAAGGTATATGGGAATATATTTGATGTGTTCTCTTGGCAACTTCAAAGCAGTAGAAACCATAGTGCATAACATAATTATCCTGATTGCTCTTGCAATGTACACACTGTACACAAATGTGTGTGCGCGTGAAACATCATTTTAGCACGTGCACAGACACGATGGGTACGCACAGGCTTAGTGAGCTGTGCTGCAGGCTGGTCTGGAGAGATGGTGGGAGGAAGGAACTTCCGTTTTTCACGCAAGAGTGTTGTGAGTCAGACCTTGTCCTCAACTGCAAGTCCTCTTGTGAAAACCCACTTGGAGCAGGTCTGTTCACCGGCTGCTGTGCGAGAATAGTACTATACAGTAGCAGCCAGACAGGCTCTCTCACAGACCCTTTTCCCCAGCTTTCATTGTAAACAACAAAAAATGGGGATGCATGTTTAATTTGCCTTGGCAACGTAAAAGACATTGCCAGCATATTTGTGGCTCAGCAGAAAAGGCAGAACAGTCGCAGGAGCAAAACCTGTACCGCCATACTTACATATCCACTTTCTTTCCGTAGGGCTGTTCTTTCTCGTCAGCTGTCTGTCTGACCTCTAACTGTCCTTATCTCATACGATACGTGTTACTGTATGTAAGAGAGACCATGGTCATTTACAGAATTTAAAAAACGATACACTCTTAAACCTCTTTACAACAATTTATGAAGTAAATGGCTTGATTTGATGTAACAGCATATCTTCTCTGCATAAGTCCATCTTTCTCTCCACCCTGCTGATGCCACACTGGTGCATCTTCACAGGCCTCCTGACAGAAGCCCAGCAGACCCGAACTGATCTTCCTCCCTGGAGCCCCTCACACTCCTGCACATCTGCCAGTAGTGCTGGAGCAGATAGCTACCAGCTATTTGTAACATCCCTATCTGCCTGAGCTATACAGCTATGTACTGTAGAGCACTTACACTGATAGAGGGGTCTCTACGGGCTGTTTGTTTGTTACGCTATGGATTACTGCAAAATACATGAATGAACACTGTTTGTAAAGTTACTTTCACTAATCGCACAGTAGTTTAGATACAGTACATACTGTAAGAATAATAACTATTTCCCTTCATTTATTTTCTATCATTAAACTTGTACATGTTTTCAGTTCAAAAAAGCCTTTATCTTTTCTCTGTAGTTACAACCTGTAACAATGAGCAGTACAACTGCACATCTTTCATTTAAAAAGAGCCCTTCATATTCAGCCTGCGTTCATGCTCAACCGGTCATTTCATTGTTCTTCTTTGACTTCCCCCCCCAACCCAAGCCCACCCACAACACACACACACCATAACATGAAGGGGTCTTCCCTTCATTATTTCCATCCCGTGTTTCAAGGGCTTGTACCATGAGCACGACATGCACGTCCACAGCAGCCGTCCACTTCATTACAGAAGGATTACCGGCTGTGCGCTGATGCAGCTTTTCAAGAGGGGGGGAACTCAATTACTCCCTGGGCCCCAAGACCCCCGGAGCACGCTGATGAGGGCCGCCCAATCGCAAACCAGGCACAGCGGCCACGGGGGAATGGCAGAGGTGAGGCTGTCTTCCCTTACGACCGCTATAGCTGCCTCGAGGTCTTAGTGCCATCCACTAGCAACATGTACGTCATGGCCAACGCAGTGGGGAGACAAACCAGCAATCACTCTATTGATTTATCAGCTTTTGCTTTCTTGATAATGTTAACAGTGCATGAGTAATTGTGAGAGCAACGTGATATTAGCAGTGATAGCATGAGGTTAACAATGAGAACTAAAGTGTGCTTTCAATTGTAAACAACAGTTGCTCCTCTAACATTAGGGCTTTCAAGCTGATTAGAGGCATAACATATGGGCTTGTGTAATAATGTACTGTATGTTATATTAATTATTTACTGTAATACATTCATTACTATAACTTTCTATCTTTCCTTTCATAACACCTAAGCTCGAGCATCTTGTTAACATTATTAACACTGTATATTTGAGTAACAAAGTCAGAATTGTTGTTTCAGTACGTGTGACTGTGTGTGTGTACTTTGCGTCGGCCCTTTCACCATCACAAGACACCAGAAGCTTGAAGAGCGCTGTGCTGCCGTTACCATGGAGACAAGCGCTACCAGCACCTAACAAAGCTATTTTTGGAGCGGTGCGAAGAACTTCACTCTTCCTCCTCTTCTTATTCAGCAGCCTTCTTTAGTTTTATCTTCAGAACCAAACTGTTTTGGTGGCGAGAAAAGTGGGCTAGTCATTGTGTAACTTCCCTCGAGAACGCTGACCAATCAGGCGTGACAGGAGGTGGTGTGTGTATGTGTGTGTGTGTGTGTGTGTGTGTGTGTGTGTGTTTGTGTGTTTGTGTGTGTGTGTGTGTGTGTGCGTGTACGTACTCTGGGGTGGATTGTAAGTGTTGTGTACTGTATATGCAGCACATGCAGAACCTGGGCATATTGTCCAATGTATTGTAGGCCTAGGCAAGCCTTTCAAAGTTGATTTATATATATTTAAAGGTTTTTCAATGAAATTCAAAGTGGCAAGGAATGTAACATTTGCTTCATTTACGAAGTGCGCAGTAAGATTTATGTCAACACTTTTTGTATAGTGAGTAGAGCTGACCTTAGAGGTCAATAACCACTGGTCGATAGCTTACAAAGCCAGTCCAAGACTTCAAGAGCATGTGATGCTCATAAGCACTGTCTGTCTAATTACGTGCAGGTCAATATCTCGCCATTCTTCTGAAAAGGCGTGCTGTGGCTCTTGCATTGATCTCCTCCTTAATCCGTCTATTGGAAAACAAAGCACTGGCAGGCGTAATAGCAGAGATAGATAAGCTTGAATGCAAAGCAGAATAGGCAGTTGCTGTTGTTTGGCTGCCGCCAATGAGGTGCGCTTATAGAAGATTAAAAAGCCAATCAGGAAATGTGCTCAGACTAAATAAAGTGGAATGTCCCTTGATTGTTCAGGGACACAGGATTAGTCCACTGAAGTGGACAGGCAAGAAAACTAGTTTCAAGGAAATGTTGTTTACACCGTGCATTTGAGAATGCATGTTGCTTAGGCCATGTCTGTACAAAGTAACAACATAATGCTATATATGCAAATGTCACCAGGACACCAGGACACTATAGTATTATGCAACCATGTGTAACTACAATAAAAACATTCTAACCACAAAAGCTCTATAATTATGGTGTTTACAGTGTTTATACTCTTAATCTTGCTGGGGTGGGGAGATAGATGGAAGACTTGCTATGTGCATAATATCTATATTGCAATTCTCTGGACCTCTGAGCATTCCAGTTCCTAAATTATGTACCAGAGGTTGAATAACTAAGGAAATATATTAACCAGCAGATATCACAACCTGAGGAGCCATAATCACTAGTATTCAGTATTTTTATCTACAAGAACAATTTTAAAAGATGGAGTCAGCGATTGTAAGCTTCTGTAATACACTTCATGTCAACGTCACGTTCCGCTAGCCTTCCGTTCTGTGTGCGCAGTGGAAGAATAATCTGGTGTTTCTACACAGCCCTGGCTGTGTAAATGTGAACACAAACAAAGTGGTGCATACCACACCACACAACACCATCGTAGCCTTGGCGATTCATGTCCAATTAGGGGGGCGGAGCTTCTGAGGGAGCGCTCTATGGCATTGAAGAGAGGTGTTTTTGTTTTGATCGAGGACAAACATCAACAGACTCCACCTTTAAGATGTGGTTGCATAGCGCTAATGTGGAACTCACTGTAACCGTTGTCCTCCTCCTTGGTTCCATCGATGGTTCCATCGGCCTGCAGCTGCAGGTGGAAGCCTTGCCGACTGTACAGCTTCGTCACGATCCCCTTCAGCTGGGGCTCTGTGGGTGAAATAGGGAGACATGACATGGGTGAGACAGGGAGACATGACATGGGGAGACAAGACTACTTGCAGTGTGAGCTTTTCTGGCGTTTGAGACCGGATGGAAGCACTGCACGTGTGTCCGTGCCTAAGCTATCATTTAGTTTGTAGTCCAGTGTTAAATACACCAAAAAGTACCCGCTGCTTAGCTTAGCTTGGATCATATTTAATCATCTGTAAGCTTGCAACTCTAATGAACAATATATCTGGAAAATGACAGTTCCTAAAGGAACTGTGGCTTGTTGGATGTTCTGCTAGGAACAGGCCTCACATTGGAGCACTGGACAACTATTCCAATCTTCTTTACTTGCCTGGAGAGCACGGGTGACTACAGTACAAAGACACATGGGCTTATTCCACAGGCCCTCTGGCTAAACTGCTGCAGGGGATTAAGCGCACTGTATATGCTCGAGTACAAAGACACTGTTCTATTTAAGTTGAAAGCTGCTTTCATTTTCCTGAAAAGCGCCCCTAGTTGTGTGGTGGGTGTGCAATCTGAATGCCATGCAGTCAGATAGGCAAAGAATCGGCATATAAAAGCCAACATCTACTACTACTTTGATACTGATAATAGCGCCGTTTGTTAACAAAATTTAAAGGAATTATGGGGCGGGAGGGGGGCATTTGATATATTATGTTAAATTTGTTCACACCCCTTAATTGAACTTAGAACTACAGTACTGTCTGTAGTAATAAGTTCCTGTAACATACAGCATGTTAAATAAACATTAATAAAATAACACACTAATAAATTAATAAAACATTTTATATAAATAAATAAATAAATAAGTCCTGACACTTATGTGTACAGTACAGTACAAAATGACAACAGTGACAGTTGGTAAGAGTGGTCGTATGGCGACAGCTTCATTCCTGTGTCTTTCTAAGTGCCTATTATAAGTGTCTATTCCCTGGCCATGTCTCTAGAGGAGTGTCCTTTACTCTGGCTTCCCACACCTTTAACCTATCCTTTTATCTTCCCTTACTGTACCTTCCCCACACTGAGGTTACACAGTGCTATCCCTGTGCAGGCGTTTAAGTCAGTCTTATGTTCACACAGGATAAGCTGATAACTGGCCGTCATCACAATTAGGCTAAAACATTTGGTTGGTTTTTGATTAACAAATCCCCCTCCCCCCTCCCCACACACACAATGCACACAAAGTGTGTTTAAGTTATGTTTTTTTAACACTTCGCAATAGCTTTTGTCTGTTGCACCAATTACGCCCCAGTCTGTCTTCCAAATGAGTAGTGAAGCATGCTACAAAATACTGTACGCAGGACACACACACAGCACAGCACAACACACACACACGCACACACACGGTACAACACAGCACAAAACACACACACACACACACACACCTACACACTATATGGTTGCTATACAGGTGCTTTTGTCTGAAAGTTTCTGCAGGGATGGATGATAATGTTTTGTTAATGTTTTTTTTCTTTGGTATTTGCTTTTTATCTTCTTCTAAATGCTAGGCAACTGATCAATCGTCATAGCGGTAGGGTATATATGAATGAAATTAAATGAAATGGAAAATGGCAACATTACTGTAACATTAAAAAATAATGCTTTTACATATTTTCTATGTATTTATAATTATTAGGCTACTATAGGTTTACTGTATTAAGCTTATTTTTAATGTATAAAATGTTACTGCACATACAATATATTCCACTAGTATAAACGTATTATTCACTTAAGTCAACTGACACAATGAGTCAGAAACAGCATTACAATTTCCAAATGATATAAAGCACACAATCTATTACATGTGGGTTGTATGAAAAGACATTGAAAAATGAAGCACTAAACGGTTGTATGCCCCTTAGGAAGTCAGCATTGTCTCACATATATCAGTATAGGCCAATTTGTGAATGAACTTAATAGAGTCCCTCTGAGATATATTATAAATCGTATTAGGAATATACAGAACAACTTAACATATGTCTTTAAATAATGATGATGATTGTCTAGTAAAAGTGGACAAGACCTGGTCGTCTCCTTCGCCTCTTCTTGGAACTAAAGAGTTTGACCCTTGAAAAGACGCTCAGTCGGCTGGGTTTTTCACAGGTTCCCTTGGTCTTATTGGGACTGCTCACGCAACGGCAGGCATTAGATTTCTCTCGCTCCCTCGCCTGCCTTTTCTGTCGAATAAGGGAGCTGGCGATTGCTGCTGCCATGGCCAGTTTGACAGCGCACTGGAAGCAACTTCCAGAGTATTGACAAAAAAATAAGAAAAAAAATACACTTTCTGGAAATCAGACAAAAACGCAATGTATGCCCACGGCAAATCGTCCGATCAGTTAATTTACGACGCTAAAAAATTCGGCGGAATGCTGTCCGTTATATAAAGTCTAATAGAGCCATGGCGGTGAGTAAGACCGTAATTGTGCCTTCAACCTATTGGGAAAAAAATGCTGCTCAACTAAAATTTAAGGCACCCATGTTCCGCTGCGATGCAAACACTTTATCCACAACAAATAGGTCCATCGGTTCTATTATCTCAGCACCATAGGCTAATTAAGAACTGCTCCGACCTACATAACTGTGTACACGGCACGCACATTAAAAAGAAGGCAGGCGTGGGTTCGTGAATGAGCCTGTGTGCCGTCACATAGGCCAACAGTAAACAAAAACAAAAAATATATAAATAAAAATAACACCTGTTTGTAAACGAGTTTTTTTGTTTCCCTACTCTAATGACTCAAAGCTGCAAAAAAAGACAGAGCAGGTTTCTGAAAACGGAGGAAGTGAGAGAAAATCACTAAGGGCATCCCACTTGTTTTTTCTCTTTTGTTGGTGCGAGAGGACGCACGAGATTCCCCATGCAGCATCAGAGCTCAGCTGTGTTTTTGTGCTTGAGACAGAGAGACAGAGAGAGAGAGAGAGAGAGAGAGAGAGAGAGAGAGAGAGAGAGAGAGAGAGAGAGAGAGAGAGAGAGAGAGAGACCGACCTAGACCTGCACAATGGGAGTGATCAAGAGGAAACATCGAAGGTCTTTGAGACATCCAAGTTAACACAAGTTAACGCTTGACATGTTGAATAACCGAACATTTAACAAATAAAATAACTTTTATTTTGGGCGAACATAAGACTAGAATAAGCAAACGCCAACTGTAGTACAACCATTCCGGGGGATGAACCAGTATGTCCAACCGAACGATATTATGTGCGATGTGCATTAAATAAAATATATATAGGCTATATAAAATAAGTGCCCTGAAAATTTCACCAACGATCTGTTAAATGCAAAATACTGGATTGAAGGAATATACAGTAATAATTGATTCCCAACTTGCTTGTCAGCCACTTCACACCTCGCTTAGAGCAGCTAAGATGACGAGCAAAAGCCTTCCTATGGTTCCCTCTATCGATATGTATTGAAACTACGCTATAAATAATGATTATCTGGGTTTTTTATTCTACCATGCGGTAGACTAGTGCATATCACTACAATATAATATTAAGTTAATTACGATATCATAAAAAACAAGAATAGCTTAAGAGACGACTCAATGTCAAAAATTAAAATAAATTACCACGCATTTAAAAACACTTTGGAGAACACTGTTTAAACAATTATTACAATGCTAAATCCCAGACCTGGGTGTAGAAAAGCAGATAGGATCTCGTGATATATAGCCTATATAACAGAATATCGTATATAGACCAAATGAGGTAAGAAAACGACCATGGGCAGTTCAGCATCATGGACAGCTTCAAGACGGTCAACGAAGAAAACATCCTAAGCATAACTTGTGTCTTGTGGGATCGATATAATGTAAAATATTGGAGAATTAACACTTTTACTGACACCATTTACGCAACATTAGCATGCACGTACTATTAGAATGTTAATATATTTATAGTAGCCTGTGTACAAATTCTAGAAAAAAACATTTGCCTACCTGATACTGATTTTCTTAAGGGAAAAGTCATTGCGCGTTATCGTAACACAAAAGAGTTAGATTAATTCGCCCAGTCCTCTGGTGACACAGTGAAAAAAGGAATAGCTTGAAAAAAGTTCAAACCATGGTAAAGAACTGTAACAGGCAAGAAAGCACCAAGGCGGGGCCATCAACAGGAAGATCATTAAAGGACGTTAGCAACATGCCATTATGACTTCTATGATGCTCATTAAACATACATTTAGAGGGCTTGTTGATCTGGCAAAGACATGCGCTAGGTGGACCAGATTGAAGAAAAGTGATGGAAGTGCAGACTGATATTGTACATCCGTTTCGTGAACAAAACAACTTTGCTCTCGTATTTCAAAAAATGATGTAAAATGATCCGATAATGCGTTGGCTAACCCGGTTATGTAGGCCTTGAAAAAGATCGATGTAGTCAACTCTGCTGCCATTATCCATTAGGCCAGGCGTTTGTAAAAGTAATATTGTCTGTTCCATGAACATAAGAAATGTTTTTCCCTTTTTTACAAACCATGGGTATAATATCCCAGTTTGTCAAACATGTTTGCAATGAGACATAACACTCATAACATTCTTTACATATAGGACTTTTAAAGGATATTTAGTACATAGGCCTACGCCTAACACACATTTCCTACACAGTGTGGTGTGTTATCAATTAAAAAAAGATAATAATATTTGATTCGATTGATATAATTACAAAAATAAAGGGTACCTTTTTATGTATTGTATGTAGACTATCAATGTTAATTTAGACAGGATTGCTTTCTGCATCTCGAGGCATGATCAGTGACTGTTCTCAACACTGAACGCTAGATGGCAAAAGTGGACCATATACGAAAGGCTGACAAGCCCTCAGTGTGAAACAATAGCTCTTATCACAATTACGTCACCACCACTACAAACCAAAAAAAGGAAAATAATTAACTGGCGGCCGCAATCACAAAGCATCATACGTGTTGGAGAGTTATTGTTGAATTTATACATTTACACATATATTCCTTATGCATGACACATGGTTCTTTAATAATGGTTCTTTGGGTTCTCAAATGTACTGCATGTACAATTATTTTCACTTTTTGAAGAAAAAACACACACTTACATAATATAATTTGATTTAAAAGCCTGGTTAAAAAAATCAAAACGTTTTACAGTAACTCTCAAAAGCTGCAACCTATTACAGTAGATACAATTGGTAGAAAAGAAAGCCATGCTCATGTGCACAGGATCTGTCAAAAACAAGGCAATTCAAAGTGCTTAGCTGGCAAACAAGACAAAAGTTAAAACCAACAAATTAAATAAAGCTAAATAAATGATACACACAACAAAACTAGGAATTAAACTCCATCTCTACTATGTTTAGAAAGAACCCAGTGTCAGGCATTTATCATTCAAAATAGCATTAAGTCTCTATAGTGGAACAACTAAATATGTTTAACCTATACTGCAGATGAGCCAGTCTCTAATCTTCTGGCAGTTTCTTCCGGTTACTGTAGATGTAGAATAGCACATTCTGCTTCACTTTATCAATATAGTCAAGTCAAAAGTGAATCTGCTGTATCTGTGTTAAGGCATTAAGGCAGTCTACTGGTAGAAAGTACCACTATCTACCCTCCATTGTTAGCGGTCTGTAGTGCCTATTTGGGTTACATAATGCTAAAAACACAACACACACGCATAACAACAACATTTCCATCCCAAACACATAGAGGTCACTATAACACGCTGCACGATAACGCCTATCACATACAGCATAAGGGTGACTCAAAGAGACAGTAGATGGCAACAAACAAGGGTGATGCCAGCCGATACAGTGTGTATTACAGTATGTGTATGTAGTACATACATACTGTGTGTATGCAGAAGACCAAGTAAGCCTTTCTCCACAGTTGCTACCATAGAGACACATGTAAACACAGAGAAATATGCAGACCAGTAAGGAAGTAAGGATGGATGGATAAAAGAGAGGGGAAAAGAGAGAGAGAAGCTACTGGAAAGAGTGTGTGTGTGTGTGTGTGTGTGTGCATGCGGTAGGCACCCGTGGGTATACTAATTATTACAGTGCCACGTAGCGTGGCCCCCCAGGTCCACCTTCACTTGCACTATAATTAATTAAACCACACCCCTCCAGCACAGCAGAAGCTACATCATCTACTGTTTAGATGCAATGTGTTGGTTGGAGACTACACATGCGCATGAGGGTGTGTGTGTGTGAAATAGAAGGAGATATAATGTGCTGAGGTTGGGGGTTGGGTATGAGGGAGTAATAGGCCCTCTGACGTTCAGGGTTCCAGTACAGGGAGAGGGGGAGGGTAATCTGTGGTCACGTCTGACCAGCAGAGCGTACTGTAGTGTTCCACTGTATGCCATATGCTCCAGCCAGTGTTCTCACACGTCTCCTAGCCACACAGAGTCAGAGAGTATTGTCTGTCTCTTGCTGTGGACTGACACTGCACTGTAACGCCAGCACAGCCAAACCCAGCGCCACTGTGGAGAGTCATTTGGCTCAATTTGTTCATCTATGGGATTTAACGTAGCGCTGAAGCACTGCATAACAACACAGCAAAGAGGAAAGTATAAACACTAAAGAAAACAACACACATCTAAAGGTGATCGAATTTGAGTATTTTAAGTGTGTGCCACTGTGCTATAGTCCATCCCTCATTAAGCCTTAAATCTGTCACCATATCACAACAATGAATAGCGTACCCATCTATTTTCAGCTCACCTCTAACCTTTTGCATCACAACGTTCTACACTGTGCAATGCATCCCTCTGTCTGAGAGAATAATTGGCATTCTTCTGCCACTACAGAAGACTACAGATGAAGGAAAAGAAGTTTGAAAAGTTACTAGCTCCTGATTAAAGCATCAACACATTGTTCTGAACTGTCAAGTGCAAGCTTTAGGACAGCATGCTAATGGTTTGATGCTGAATAACTTTAAACTCTCCCAAATGTTTTCATTTTCAGTCTGCACCTACGAAGCGCTGTGGTGTCCTTATTAAAAAAGAGACATTATCAGAAGTTGTGAATCTGTTGTGTGAATGTATCAGTGGTTCAAATTATTGTATATTTAGCCATATTAATCACCATATAGGATCCACAGGCAGCCATACAGTACTGTATCAGACCCAAGCTACTGTTCTTTGTGTGTGTGGGTGTGTGTGTATGTGCGTGTGTGTGTGTGTGAGCTATAGAGTAGTGTGTCAGACCAGAGCTAATGTTGTGCGTGTGTGTGTGTGTGTGTGAGCCATACAGTACTGTATCAGACCCAAGCTACTGTTCTTTGTGTGTGTGTGTGTGTGTGTGTCAGCCATAGAGTACTGTATCAGACCAGAGCTACTGTTGTGTGTGTGTGTGTGTGTGTGTGTGTGCGTGAGCCATACAGTACTGTATATGACTGTTCTGTGTGTGCGTGCGTAGGTGTGTGTGTGTGTGTGCGTGTGAGCGAGCGTGCATGTGTGTGTGTGTGTATGTGTGTTATACATACCCAGCTTCTTGTAATGATGCAATGATGCAATCTCAAGCAGACGCACCAAACGGTGTGTGACATGGCTGTGGCTCAGAGAGCAGCCTGCCCACAATGACTAATGTTGTGCAAACGATACACTCTCATTAGTATGACACACATAAGAGCACAGCACCAGAGACTACACAAGCTGCCAATTACCCCCTTCCCTCATACAAGGGCTGTGCTTCTCTGCAGTCACCCCAGACTGAAATGGGGATTCTGGCCTATGTTTTGCTTTGGGAAGCTTCCGGTCACAAAACTGCAAGATCCCACTGTTCACTGTAAATGCGCCATGCCCCGTCTGCCAGTCTGCACCTTCTCTTACCCTGGTGACCTGAGCAAAAGAATAAAGGGCATCCGTTTGAGTTAATACATAAACTGTATTCATGTTGCAGTGTTGATGTACATCTAGAATCACTGATGTAAACTGAAAAAAAAGGATAATCTATTAGCATATGAAAGCATATGGTGAGTGCAGGCATGGGACGTTATAGTACTGTACAGGCCTAACTGCATCAGAAGCGCTTTAATCTCATTTAAAGTCACCGCTGTAAAGTCCTTTCCTGCAGTACTGTATGTGGAGATGTTGTATCGTCAAATGAGATGTTTAAAATTCCAGGCTAACAGACACCCACTATCAGTTAGCTTGGCAGCAGCATGCATGTTTCTAGGTAAGCTACATTACAGCAGCTGATGCCACGCTACGTCTACATAGCTTAACTGAGTTAAGCGTCTCAATATTGTGTGACCTTAACTTTCGCTTGCTCCAAGCAGAAGTTAAAGTCACACAATTTTGAGACGCACAGCGTAAAGTCATTACCGATACTCGCGCCCGCACGCACGCACGCACGCACACATACTCACAGCTAGCCAAATCTGATAATGAGTCTCTAAATGGCTTTTATCTGAACAACATGAATCCTCATTGCCAGCAGCACAACAGGAGGTGCAGGGAGAGGGAAAATGGGGGGACAATTGCTGGTGTGAGTCATGGATGGTGAGTCAATGAAAGTCCCTTGGTAATATCACCCATCAGGACAGTCAGAGGGACACAGCATCAAGGACATGAAAGAGAATATGTCACTATAAAAGGTCCTTTGTTCTCTTCAAATGTCTTAATGTGAACATATCCAGGCCATGGACCGCCATCAGAGCAGAAAATAGAACATCTGCCATCAAGAAAAACAGATATGAATAAAGAAGCCCAAAATAACAAACATTTACTGATAGAACAAAAGCATTTATTTAAAGCCCCCCTCACTATTTTTAACCAAACTAGCAGAAGCAATGCTGGTCCCAGAATGTGTGAAGCAATGCCACCTCTCCAAGCATGAAACACACTGAAGACAATTTAAGTGAGATTACAGACAGTGTCCCAGGCACCACATGGCCTGGTCGTGATAAGACACACAAAAGGAGATATAATAATTTGAGGCTCATAAAAGTACTGTAAGGTTTTGTTAACTATGATCAACTTTAGCCAACCTGGATGAGCAAAACCATTGCAATTAGTAATAGTATGAATGAGAAGTTTACCCTCTACAGTATGTAGAGTAGGTCATGTCATCTCTGTTCTTAGCCATTAACTCAAAACAACTCAGATCACATTCCCAATCTGACCTCCAGAATAACTGTCAATATTTTGAAATGTGGTCTAACTTTATACGACACGCACTGTAATTAAAACTCAATGTAGCCATGTCCTACGCTATGGGTTCCCCACTATGCATTTCCTCTGAGGGCGTTTGGTGTCTCATTTCCCAGGCTTGGACCCAGGCTTGGCAGTATAGCACGGTAATGGCATAGCTGGCCCATGACGTGCCTGACTATACTGTATAGTGAGAGAGGAAGGCTGGTCATACCGTACACACTGTATGAGGATCACATAATTACACTGTGGCCAATGCATTTAAGAATGAGCATGCTAATAAGATCAGGCTGATATAGCAGTGGTTCACACATGTGGATTATTTGCATTATTTTATTATCGCACCACCCTCGACTGAGCTGAAAATGACACGATGTGACTCAGCTCTGGAGGAAGTGGGTGGGAAAATAGGCCATGTTTCCCACACAACTCAACGTATCCCACTTTTCACTTGCATCCGCTCAGCATGCCTGTTGAGGGGGTGCAGAGAGAAATCAATGGCCACACGATGGCTCGTGGACAATGGCCAGCCGGTGCCTGCACATAGCTGATAGAAAACGAGAGAAGCAAAATAAATCACTTCAGCGGCCGTCTGTGGCCTGTAGTCATATTCAGTTACACTGCTTTGCATCTGTATACTGGGCATGTAAGTGGAAACCTACATCATTAAAGGCAGAGGAAACGATGCAGGAGAAAGATTGTTGATATTTGAACTCGTCAAAACAAAAACACCTACAATGCCGAGGCTGGGAAAGTGTTGTGTGGTGTGGTCTGCACCACCTTGTTTGTGTTCCTATTTACAGAGCCATGGCTGTGTAGAAACACCTGATTATTTTTCAGTGCACACAATGGACAGCTAGTGGACTGTAAAGAGATATTCCCTGAATTTTTACATGTGTAAAAAGTGTGGATTACAATCTCTTATAATCACTTTAAGTCATAATTATCAAATAAAAACATTATTTTTATATTATTATATTATTATTTATTTAATGAAAACCAAGTATTTGTCGATGTGACACAGAGAAGTAGTGAGCCTTTCAAAGTGGACTGTTAGCTTCCTGGTCTGTATTTAAAAATGGGAGAGGGGCGGGGAAACAGGCGAATGAGAGAAACATGCATATGTATGCAAGGCAAGGAAATGATGATCGCCAGTACGGTAGGCTACACAAACCGTAATTAAAAGTTTAATGTTCAACATTTGCAGATGACCAAATCTGTAAATCAATTTTTTGATACAGTAACTGCAGGCTACCATAGCAAAAACTAGTTCAGTCTGCAAGATAGGCATATTATCAAGAGTGATGTGCACATCAATATCTACATACGTTTCTTGTTTAACCGAATAGCCTATCACTTTGTGTTGTTGCTAGCAGCTAGCAGCTAGCCACCTATCTATCATAGCCCTGTAGCGGCAAGTGTATTGGCCAGTGGTTGCATGTGCAGTAACCTGACATGCCAGATGAATTGTTGTCACAACTCCATCTGGGGAGCCGTACATTGAAACCTTTGGTTGTGACAAATCTAAACCACATCCGTATAGCTATCAACACGACACTGATTGATATGTTCAGTTGCTACTCGGACACATTTTAAATGATGTCTAAGCTTTCCAGACTGATTCTCATTGCGAAATTATTCTGAAGTGCACGAGATCAGGATGGTCTCGCGAGGCTACATGTGCAGCTACAAACCAGATTCACATTCGCTGAGAGGAAGAACAATTACATTTAACGCCATCTAGGGTCAGTGGGTACAGTATGTGTGTGTGTGTGTGTGTGTGTGTGTGTGTGTCTGGGGTTGAGGAGATACCGTAGCATTAGCAGATTAGCTATTACCCAACGCTTTATCAGTCCGGGAGCCAGATTAATGGGTGGGAGGCTGGTGTGACAAGGTGGGGGAGAAGGGTATGGCTCACGCACGATCACGAGCACCGCCGAGGAGCGGCCTGCGTGACTGCTATTAATGACATCATGGAGCCCTGTGCGACATCCTCCACAACACACACACCCACGGAGCGAGGCGACAACCACATGCTCGGTGTCTCCACTGGAGCCGATCTGCCGCTGAGGGTCTCTCAGAGGAGCACTGAGAGTGTCCATATAAAGGTGAGGGATTCTGGAGAGAGATTGTTGGTGGCTGAACTCCATCAAATCAAAAACAACTCTCCGTTCAGTTCCGTACTGTATGGGCGCTCCCTCAGAAGCTCTGCGACCACACATCGGACATGCACTGCCAAGGCTGGGCTAGTGTTGTGTGGTGCGGTCTGCACCACTTGTTTGTGTTACCATTTAGAGAGTCAGGGATGTGCACAGTAGAAACAACAGCTTATTTATTTTTTAGCACGCACTCAGAATGAACAGCTACCGTAGGGAGATATCCGCTGAATGTGAAAAAATCGCTAACTACACCTTTAATTGGGGATTTGTGAGTGAGGCAGGGTCCGGGAAGAAAGACAGCTGCCAGCCAGGGCCTGATGTGATGAGTTGACGTCAAATTTACTGGCCAGCCTCTGGATTAGCTACTGTAACGCTAATAGCTGCCATAAGGTCTTATTGAGTACACACACACACACACACAAACACAAAAGTAACACACAGACACACACACACACACACAAGATGCAGATTAGACTGACTCAGATAAATGCCCTAATACAGGGAGGACAAATGCTTTGGAGTGCCTCCCTCCCCACCACCACACACACACACACACGCACACACACACACACACACACACACATATACACACACACACACACACACACTGAAGAAGTAAAGGGCTATATGATCAGTATTGTGGGAAGACAAAGAGATTCAGAGAGAGGGAAAGAAAGAGAGAGGAATGCAAATATGAATGTCATATGTATTCTTTACAGACAGTAACTCCAATAGGTTTTCTTTAAGAATGCATCTGTGTTATGAATGTTTTCACTGTGCTGGTTGAGTGATAGATAGATAGATAGATAGATAGATAGATAGATAGATAGAGAGAGAGAGAGAGAGAGAGATAGAGAGAGAAATGGGGAGATAATCCAGTGGCACCTGTCAGTGCTTATGGTTCAATGCAGCAGCCTGCCCCATTCTCTCTCTCGCTCACTCACTCACTCACTCACTCACTCACTCACTCACTCACAAAATTACATGATTACCGGCAAGGGGACGCATGACAGGCGTGTCACAAATTACCTCATTAACAGTGTCAATAGTTGGACAAACCTATCCATTCTATCAGTATACGGTGGCCTTCAGAGTCCAAACATCACACTACAGGTCCTGTGGTGACAGACAGAAATCAAATTTCAAAGTCAGTGTACCAGCACACAATGCACAACTGTCTCTCTTGTAATCGGGTGTCGTGTGATTCACAAAACATGACTGATCGGGGATCACACACTACGAGGTTCGTACTGTGCGATCGTCACTCACGGGAGCAAACTGTGACTCCCCTCCAAGATGGGACGATTCTCTGCGAGCTCAGATAAGTCGGCTGTGAGTGGAACACTGGGCTAAAGTTGTGTAGTGTGAATCCAGGCATTAGAGATCCCCCTACAGTATGGCATTGAAGGGAGGTGAGTGAAGATTGCTCCCCTATTAGTATAAAGCACCATGATCACTTTTGATTTCTAATCTGAATTTGCTGGCTCTGTAAATAGTGCCGGCAGGCAGGCCATACTGTGGGAGAAATGAGCTGTCTGAATGAATCTCAGGCAACAAAAGCCCAGTCCACACACTGGGAGGTGTCCCTTGTGCAACGTATTGCTGCATGGCACAAAAAAAGAATCAGTATCAGTATATATTATATTTTGTAACATGAGAAGGCATTTTCACGTTATAATGTGATTCCGGAGCCGTGCCTGGCAACGGCGTTCCTTCCGCCCACTCAACCTTACCAACGATGTAGCCAATTAACCTTTCCCAAACCACGCCCCTATATGCTTGTCCTCTAATAACAGTTAAGCATTTTTTGAATCTGACAGAACATTTGTTTTGCTGTAATAGCTTTCTATGGTGTTTTGTCCTACCTAGTTACAGTAACTAGGTAAGAAAAGTGAAAGGGGCGGGGCTTGGGAAAGGTCAATTAACCACCAGCCTGCATCCACCCTTATCCCCATGGCACCCAGGCCACACAGCAGGCTCACATCATCATCATGATCGTCACCTGTCCGTGTTGGTTAGGGTTATAGACTATGTTGTGGATTGTGCTTGACCTGTTCAGTACTGCATGCAGGCCTGTGTAGACCTATTAGCCAAGAGACAGCTCTTTTGCGAAACCCAGATTGTGTTTGTTTTATCTGCACCTGCACTCACCAAGCAAGCCTTTGACAACACTGTGCACAATAACAGCAAAATCTCATGTCTTTACAACTGAATAGACTTACTGTAATGCCTAACTTGCTAACTTAATGCATAATCAAGTCATGTCAGCCGTAATCCTGTGAAAATAGGTTTATCAGGTTATAACGTGAACATTTGGTATCATGTTATAACGCGATCAAATATTCAGACACCCAAACAAAAACAAGCCTAAAGCCCTGAACTGGACACACTGCAAGCGATCCACTCGTCGACCATCACTTTGTAGCTGAAAATTGGTGGCTTGTTTCCCAGCTCTGATTGCCTAGGTTTTCCTCTTGTATATACCCCACGCCAAATGTTTCAGTCAATCTGTCAGTCAACGACATCCTAAGCTCCCACTGGAGTCCCAATTGCGTCGCCTTAAGTTGATATTAGTTCAATTCGGTACCCGCCCACCTTGCGTCGCCGACGGTTACTTTGTCACACGTCACTGAATCACAGACTTTCAATTGTCTTTCGACGCTACATTGCTGCTAGTCGCTTGCAGTGTGTCCAGGGCTTAAGGCAGGGCTGCTACAGTAGGCCTACATGTATCTATATTTACTACCGCCTGCTTGACTGAGATCTAATGGGCCATAGGATGATTATAGGCAACTAATCAAAACATCACTATACGAAGAGCTAATATTAAGGACAGTATTGAATACCATGTGGTTTTTACTGCATTGTATTACAGTGACATACTACATGCATGTCTCTGGCGGTCAAGACTTTCAATTATTTTGAACACATACAGTACCAGAGGGTATGCAGTCACCCTCCTCCATTTTAGTTAAACTTAAAACAGGACAGCTACTCAAGTCCCTCTGCAATATATGCTATATTCAAGCTGTATATATATATATATATATATATATATATATATATATTTCTATACAGGCCATGGACACCTGGCTGCTTAAGACAGGCTGATTATCGATTCAATCTGGACAAACATAGAAAGTGATAATTGGTCATCCGGCCAGATAAGGCACCTGATATAACTGGTGACAACAACACTCCTTCATGTGATAGGCTGCAGTGTGAGACAGCACTGGGATTAGGATGCTTTCTGTCTAATAACAAAAGCCATACAAAACTGGCTTTAGCCTCCAGAATCAACACAGCGGGCATACATTGTCAGGAGAGTCATGCTGTACTAAGCTGCTGAATATTTGGACGACATTCCACATTCATAAAAAGAAATGGACCAGCCCAAATTATGTTTTAGCGACCTTAAATTATGGCCCAAAGTACTATATGTGTAAGAATAATGGTCACAGTTGGCTACTTGCACGATCTGTCGCCCAATCGAAATATCCCTCACGTAAGCAGTACCAGTGTTTAAATATAAACTAATTGGTTGCAAGTGGTGTAATCACCTGAAGTGCCTGTTTGAAAATCATAACATCTGAATATAGCTTATGTAATTCTAATCGCCTGGTAATAGCGTAATATAGCACCTACCACACACTTCATGTGTTTGTTTACACTGTGTACACTCTGTATACTACTGGGTACACAATGCTTTTGTTCCTATTTTAGCTATATTGTATTTTTAAGGGATCATCAAGCTGGATTCAAAAGGCTCTTCAATAAAACCTGATTGAATGTGATTCAAGGTCAGATATGATGAAGATAATTAGCTCAATTAAAGTGTTAATGTAACAAGTGGATTGTACATGAAGGGTTCCTCATTATGCTAAACTGCCACTTTGAACTTTTGGCTTGAATGTATGTACTTTTGTCTGAGCCTAACACCAAGACTACAGTAGTCTATCAATATGATAATAATACAAGTGTGACAGTGGTGAATACAGTTGAGTATATCACAAACAAATATACTTTTTAGTTTTTTTTGTTGTTTCAGTCCGCTGTGGCTCGAAACCAGGCAAAGAAAATAAGCGGCAGTTCTGCACTTTGGTTTCTATCATTCATATGGAGGGCGGGATAAAAGGGAGATACAGAGAGGAGAGGGTAAGCCAGAGACTTTATGGAAAAACATAGTGTGTTCAGGCCTTAGGGCTGGGCCTTTCTGCCTGCAGCTCTGCTGAGACCAGCCAATCGGATGTGAGCCCACTCTGGGGATACACCTGTCTTGAGACCACAATTAAAAGACCACGTTAAAATAAAATGGAATATATCAAGTAATGAGAGATTTGCATTAAAATTTAATGTTGATAGAAGTGCTATTGTGTGTGTTGTACAGAAATAGTGATGAAAACTGCATATCAGCAATAATTAATCATGTGTTTTCCCATGACTCTGGATCAAGACAGGGATATTAAACATTGAATTAAACATAATGAGAATATAATCGTGTCCCTGTTTATAGTCACTGTAACAATACATAACACATTTTAACATTGAGCAAGAATGATGGTGCTATTCTCAACCTGTGTACTGCATACACACATACGCACACACACACGCGATTACAATGTGGTATGGATAAGATCTTAAAATAAAATATGATATAACAAACAATGCCTGTCTATATGAAAATGTGCATTAAAATGAAATGTAATGAAACTTATTTAATTTTACTTTATTTACTTTGACGACGCTTGTGGCTACTAATATAGTCATTATTTTATGATGCATGGTTCTACTGCGTGTAAATAAATAGCATTGGGATCCAGTGGATCATGCGCCTGCATTAATGACTTTGCCTGTTTGAGATGTTGTCCTTCCTTTGGAAATTCAGTCACGTCCAACTGGAGCTGCAGTCAAACAGAATAATATATCTGTGCTCTGCTACTATTCGCTCCCTCTGTGTATCTCTCTCTCTCTCTCTCTCTCTCTCTCTCAAATCAAACATTGAGTTGCTTACAGCTGTTGCCTATATGTACAATAACACCAAACAGAAAGGTTGTCTCACATATACTGTACAACAACATTGAATAAGCCAAATCAGCATAGATAGAATATTTATCTTACCAATCTCTGAGGTCTGAAAAGGAAGGCAATCTGTTGCAATGATAACACTGATGATAATTGAATGGCGGCATGCTAGTGTACTGTATGCTGAAGGAAGAAGGAAGGAAGAAAGGATGGAAGGAAGGAAGGAAGGAAGGAAGGAAGGGAGGAGGACAGTGATGGAAAATGAGCCTACAGTACAAGACCACCGTGCCACGGTCATACTGTTTGCTGTGTGACAAGCAAGAGACAGACATGTGGAATTTTCCCACAATAGCGACGTAAAAGCACATACTCCATTTGTTCAGCATTAATAAGTCACCTGCCTCTATATGACCCCCTCCTTATAGGAGCACCTTGTTTTCTTTTCTTTTATATTCTTTTGTTTGCTTGTTTGTTTGTTTTGGTTGGAGCACAGGCCTCGGCCAATGGCTCCAGGCTGAGACGGGGGAAGGTTCTTGGTGGGAGTGATCAAGAGAATAAGCATGCCAGATGCTTTAAATAAAATGGGACATAAACTTAGTTGAGACAGCATCGCAGCACTCAAGATTACACAGAATGGGTGGTGTGGGGGGGGGGGGGGGTGAAATAAAAACAAGGAGGGGGTATGAAACAAACCTTCGGGCTCTGTGCTCTCTTTGTGGACGACTTGCTTCAGCGGGCAGCAGAAGATTTCGTGACACTTAGCGCGAAATGGGGAGCCCTTACGCCTTATATCCGCAGAGTGGATGGAGTCCTGCCGTAACATAATGTACTCCTGTGTACCTGGGGCAGCATCATCCTGGACTGTGATGGGTGTCATAACAGAGCGGACTGGGGTTAGAGAGCTCACCACACACACACACATAAGAAACAGGCAAATGAAGAGACACTGGCAACGCTATCTTAAATATAACATGATACTGATAGCTATATGAATTTCCGTTGCCTGCTGAAAAGGAAGCGTAGTAACAAAGTTCAAGAGTTCCCGCTGGTCGTGAGGTGATGGCTGGCTAGCTCAGACAGCAAGGCAAACGTGCAGTTCTCTGTACAACATGCTACCGCCAGCCAATCAGAGTGTGCTGTACAGCATGCTACAGTACCACCAGCCAATCAGAGTGTGCTATACAGCATGCTACAGTACCACCAGCCAATCAGAGTGCTCTGTACAGCATGCTACAGTACCACCAGCCAACCAGGACATATGAACCCTCATTCGGACACCATTTCCCCCTCCTATAACCCTAGTGAACAAGCAAATACGAATACATGCACAGGCCCCTGTAAACCACACTGCATTACATTGCAGTACAGAGAATGTTCAGAGAATTGTATTGTATATGGAGTCATGCATAAATAGCACTTATAGGTGGAGGGAAGATGGGCGTCTGTTGACGTGATGGAATCCTGCAGAGCCATGTCTTGCTGAGTGTACAATAGGTAGGTATTGGACTGTGCTCATTCTGGGCACGACTCCTTCTTGGCTATGATCGTTGACCTGCAGTATTTACGCGATGGATTGGCTGCCAGAGAATCCGTCCAGCTAAATGGTCTCCGCTCCTCATTAAGGCCCTAAGTGCAATGACGCATTGACTCCTTAAGCAGCGAGTTACAGGAGACCTCAGTATGATAAATCGTTGATGGATATTGATCATCTATTATTCTTCCTTCCCACTCATGTACAGTAATGACACGAGAACAACATAATTATCATCAATTAGGTAAAAACGCACAATATCATATACGTTATCATTGTAATACTGTATGCTAAAAGCATTGCTACGTTATGAAACCTATGAATATGAATGAGAATCTCACTATATTCTGCTTTGTACTAGCCGGTTATGTATACTAAAGAAACGTACAGGCCTGCACCCATCGACTGACAATTATATTTTACAGTGTGTACACCTGCACAAAAACATACTCACACACACACACACACACACACACGCGCTAGCGCCCAGCCACACACCAGACTACACAGACATTGACACACAAAAGCATGGCTAGTCAGAAGCCCGTGGGTCCAATTATAGAGGTGTGCAACAGTGAATGCAGCCAAACATTTTCATTCTTGAACAGGACAGATACAATTAGATGTGACTGAGCAAATTGTGCACTGTAAGAGTGTGTTGTATAGAAATAGTGATGAAAACTGCATATCAGCAGGGAGCAATAGTTAGTCATGTGTTTTCCTTGACTCTGGACCAAGACAGCGATATTAAACATTGAATTAGACATGACTGTAGTCAGCAGGCAACAGATATTGAGAATCTAAACGTGTCCCAGTTTATAGTCACTGTCACAATACATGTAAACACATTTTATATTTAACCTGAGCAATGCAGCACTACATTCTTATTTGACATACAGCATAAATGTTTTAATATACATATAATGTAAAAAATATAATTATAAAAATAAATGTTATTGTAAATAAAAAACCCTTTAGTAAAACCAAAGAAACTGCTGCAGTAGTCTTCATGTTTCCCATAGCTGTCTTTCTTCACCCCACAGTTAATATATTAAAGAAATATATTGTCCCCCACCTTGTGATAAAACGCAAACAAATCCAATATAGTTTGGATTATCAGCCTTGCTAGGTGGTTTATTGGTTTACTCCATTTACCTGTTGCACTATACTTGTGTGAACTTAGTCTGTATCAGTTAATTGAGGACACATTTATGGCACAGCACCAGTTTGACCAAAGCAGAACTTTGGATACACTAAGAAACAAGCAGCGTAACTGTGTAATTTGACAACAGCGACCCCTTTCCCTACACTAGGATAGATTGTGTTTTGCCAGAGCATACAGTGTATTTGTTTATTGACTTGCCATATATTTGAAGACAAATATGCTTTCATATTTGTAATTCCACTGTAATTCTCACTGGAATCTGCATTATCTAACTATACAGTATGTATCCGTCAGCCTGTGCTTGAATGTTTCTGAGCGTACTTAGGGAATGGGGAAGAGATTCCAGACTCGAGAGCTATAACTAATATCTAACTCCAGCATGTGGTTATTAATGAGCCCGCTAACTGCCTGCTCATCAGAGCCAATAGCAAAGAGATGAACAGAACCAGGGTGGGAGCCATATTTTACAGGCTGTCTCTCCTCTTCGCTGCTCCAGTCAAGATGAGAAGTGAGCACTAAGGGCTGAGAGGCAGATGATAGATGGTGCGTCTCGACACGGGACTGCTCCTGCTACAGTATCAAGCGCACCCCTCAAAATGAGCTGTCAGGACCTACATGATGGGTTGTGATCTACAGGCTCCCCTGCTACATAGGGGGCTGATGCATCACACAGTGCTACAGAGAGCGATAACGCTCCGACAGGTGGAGTTCAGATAGGTGGTGCTGGGGAATCTGGAGACGAGACAGCTATGCTTTTATGCACTCAAACCAAGGGTCATCAAACTATTCTTTTAGAACAAAACAAAATGCATATATCTGGACATATTATGAAAGATTAGATGGTAATATTGACATAGCGAATGTACAGTGCTATAAGTTCCTTGTGAAGCGACTCTATTGATGAAGTCATCCTGATACAGTACATGTGAAAAGCCAAATACCTACGAACATTTGCCCACCTCCAATTAACACACACACACACACACATATATATATATTTACCCTCCCAGTGTTATCTACAGCAGGACGTACAGTACATTAACTCTCTGTGTTACCCCTGGATTCCACTGGGTGTGCGTGCTGCATGTGTACGGCACGTTCTCGCGCCGACGAGGCCTCCAGAGCAGACCACGGCCACCCTAGTCAATGCTTGTAGCGGCCCCAAAGCGTCCCCAAAGCGTCCCAGAAGCAGCACTCCACTCCGTTTCGCTAAAGATAGGCATCTATTTTTTCCAAGACACGCAGTTCAAATACAAAATACAATACCAATCATGTGTGCAGACTCACAATCATATTCAGCATCACTACAAAATCACATCAGTGGCAGGAGGCCAAAAGTGAGGATTTAACATGGACAACAAGTTGAGAAACACAGTTATAGCCTATGACACCACATATCCGTTGTATAAGGACAATTCCCAAAGGTGTGGATTTTAATTACAGTATTTTGGCAGTGAAAATCAGTAGTACTATTATCTTCCTTAAAAAGGACGTCAATGTCTGACAAAGAAGTTTTGTTGATCTTGCCAATACAACTGCCTCGCAGCGATCCGCTTCTGAAATGCTCCCGGTGGAAGTTGACGTCTCGTGGAGAACGGAACAAATCTGTGTCGGAGCTGGAACGTGTCTCACACGCCCGGTGGAATCCCCCTGTTACGTTAGCTCAGAAACATGCTACCACATATAATGTTGTGTTGGATGTCAGGTTATTAACCAAAGAGGATTCCTCCATACTGAGTTTGTTTGTTTTCTATTGTCTTCTGCCCTTGATTGTAAATCAAATTCCCCCTCGCGGGACAATAAAGACGGAACTGAACTGAGGTCACCAATGGATTTACTGTGGAAGGAGTGATACGATCGGCATACTCAGGTCAATAATCACATAAGCTAAGCAGGTAGCACACATTCATCATAAGGAGGCACCAATCATGCTTACTGAATTAGAATGAGATTTAAACACAGCCTGAGGTAGGCCTACATTGCATATCCTCAATTGGATTTGTACAAGCAGCAGAATCTGGCACAATGTCCTCTGGGATGCTATCTGTTGTATCTGCCTTTATCGAAAGAAGGAACTATCTTTTCGCTCACATACGGTAAGTCACCTTGCAGGCACAGACAACAGTAAGCGCAAGTTCACTTCAGATACTTCTGAAGTGCAAAATGAGTTTACAGATTTTATCCATCATATTATTACCAATCCAACTGTACTGTATCCAACAGCACTACTGTGCTAACAATGCCATGCATATACAACTACCCACTACAAAAGCATAACATTTACAGATACTGAAACATGATTATAAACACGTGATGTGTAATCATGTGCAAGGTCTGCCAGTGTTGGAACCCCCAGGTAGAGCAGATGAATGACAACTGCCAAATGTTTGAGGCTGTGGTGGTGGTGACGGTTAGATTCAACTGGCAAAAAAAGCATAAAAGAAGCTTTAAGAACTCTCTGAATATTCACTTCACACATTTGTCATGGTGAACCAATTAAAATGTGATTTGACTGTTTAATAAGGCCACCGTTTATAGTTGTTTTTTTTTATAAATAGTTACCATTTTTGTTGGAAAATCTGTAAATTATACCGTTTATCTCCAGAAATATGTATAACATGTCTTGGGTCTATTCTCTGGCCAACATTACAACATTATTCTATTAGCATAGTGGGGGTAAAATGGAGAAATAATACAGGAAAACAATTTCCACTAATGTTAGCGATTATTCAAGTGCTTCACAATATGGCCACGACCCAGACTGTGCTCTGCTGGAAAGCTACTCATTTAGGTTTATCTATGTGCGGTGAAGAGATAATACATCTGGTTCCATTCATTCATCAAGTAAACAATATCCACATCTCTCTCATCTACAGTACTGGACTACTGTATCTCCAACTATATTATTCCCCAACTTGCTGCTCTCCATAACACTATAGTCAAGCACAAACATATATATCCGACATTGTGCGTGCGTGCACACGCGCACACACACACACACACACACACAAAGCCAAGGTACATCTTCCAGTGTGTGTGTGTGTGCGCGTCAGTGGGAAAGATAAAGTTGCCTATCCAGCCAGTCTTGTGAAGGTCCTGTGATACATACAGTACACACACCTGACCCTGCATCAAACTTAGGCTTTGCAGACATGTCATGCTCAATCAAGTCATAGTATCCATGTGCATGTCAGGCCCTGGGCGGGGGGAGATAGCATGTGTAATGTGACTGTAACGAAGTACACTCTGTTACCAGGGACTATATGGTAATATTGTGTGTGGATAAGGGCTCTTTTCAGACATCTTTATATGAGATCAATTACACATAGGCAGCAATGTTTATTTATG
>JAODTR010007757.1:0-10115 GCA_025399935.1 Amblyopsis rosae | reverse complement strand
GAATATTTTTTTGCAATTGTAAAGTTTGTGTTTGCGGATGGCAAAAACACGTTTGTGGATTATACCTACGCATGCAATCTGATAGGTGTGTGCTTGTGGATGGTAAAAATACGTATGGATTATACTTTTGCGCTTGAATAATATTGATAGAAATCTACCCCCATAGATTATCTCGGCAAAGGAGAAGTGCTCACTAACACAGATTTGTGAACAATATTTGAGAGAAATATGCATTTTGTGTACATAGAGAATGTATTAGATCTTTGAGTTCAGCTCATGATAAATCGGGGCAACAACAAAAGTATGTTGCGTTTATAATTTTGTTCAGTGTATAAACCAGAGGGCTGGCCTTTTGTACCTAAAATGCTGCCACACTGCCACAGACTTCTCCAACAGGTACAAACGATAAGCAATCAACGTAAATCGTGTGGTTGAGGTGCGCTGGTTAGTGATGGCACAATCCAGTATTTTCAGTCCCAATACAGATACCGGCACTTTGGGTATCGGCCGATACAGAGTACCGATACGATTCCAGTGTTAAATTAAGTTTTAAAAGTTCCTTGCCAGTGGTTATAGTTCATATCTTATAAACTAACACACTGTGCATGCCAACTCCAAAAACATAATTACACAATATAACCACCCTAAAACTGAAATATATCATAATTTTCTCTGTTCTGTAACTACTAGGCATGTAAAACACACTGCTGGGTGGGCGTCACTAATTCTACTAAATGTAACCATATTGGAATAATAACAAGAGCCTTATAATGCATTTCTATGGAAGCAAAAATGGAACGCTTCTCTCAAAGTGGGCGTGACACGCCAATTGGCGATATAGTTGTTTTCCACCGCCTGGTGCCAGTGCGTGTGCCGTGCCGGTGCCCAGTCTAGAACTGGTTTCACGTATTTAAAAACTTTATTAATTACTGGAGCCGGTTGCAGAAAAGCCAGAAGCGGCATGGCAGCGCAAAATTGCCATTAATGGTATGTGGAAGAAATGGGCTTCGACAGAAATACAGGAGAAATTGTCAAAACTGCCTATACAGTAGTAGTGTTCAAGGCAGCGAAAAATGTAATCATGACTGCGGAGAAAGTTAGAAGTTTTGAATGACCTGTGTGATTGAAACCAGGAACAATCATGTCCCAATGTGTTCGTGGATATTTCCAAAAACAAATTGAGACGATCTTTGGAGAATTAGCTAGCAAAAGAGAAACTACTAAACTGCTACCGGTAGGACTACTAACTTCGCTTTTTTAACTTCACAATTTAACATCGAACTGCCATATAAAATTTACAAACGGGGATCTCTCTCTCATACAAAACAGCACATCTATCTTTATATCGCTCTACTATTACAGTAGTACCACCAGTAACGTACTCATACATAAACTCATAAACCCACTGTCTGTAACACAATCGTAGTCTGTAATGTATGTTGTTCAAGTCAGCTAGGCCTACACATAGACCATCAAACGATACATGTAAACACTTAGGCTATAACAAGTAGGCTGTCTCCGTGTCCTAACTGGATGCAACACGAGTGAGCGTCAGCGACAAAAGCAGTTCGATTGCCATCTTTTCTGTTATAATGTACTAACTAGACGCGAGCTACGTGATGATGCGCTGCCTGATGTGGCGCACCGTTTTGTCGGATGCCCTGTTTACATTTTCTTCCTGTCGCTCGCGTTGAGACCATAGAACCAGGCTATATTTAATGGTTGAAAGTACAGACGACTGTTCATTCAGTTACCTTAATGTGGCAGCTGGCTGGAGGGAAATCGTTTTATATTAGCATGCTCAACAGAGTTGGCAAGCTAGTTGGCTTATTTTACAAAGTAGAGGTGGTGGTTGTATAATACGTATAGCCTACAACAATGAGTGACATCTGTACCTGCCCCTGTCATAGTAGGCAATTGTTGTGAATATGGAGAAGGTGTATGCTCTCTAGTGTGCTACTGCTAATAGGTAGGCTACATGGTTTGTTTATATGTTCTAACGGACTGATTCAGTCTGGACAGAGAGCGTCCCATACAACATGATAGTCAGACGTTCTCTTGCTGTCGCATCCAGGACACGGTGTATGCCGTTAACGATATGTTGCTAGGCAGTGAGCATCTGAACATTTAGAGTAATTCTATTGGCTATAGTGTATGAGCTGATGTAGACACATGCAGTCCAAAAAGCAAACCTGGTGTTTTAAGCGGGGGACTTTCCATACATTTTTGTATTGGGGTGGTCTGGGGAACACAGTCCCCTCATGTTTAAAACTTTTTCTGATGCTATTTAACTTCAACATGTACAAACGTATTATAGACTATAGATTTTGGTGGCAAGGACCTTTAAGTTGCAAAGTAAATGAAAGCCAATCTCTATTTTAGGACTTAGATGCATTTTATAAACATGCTGCTGATAGTGTGGCCTGGGTAGGTTAGACATGGCTGATGCTTGACAGTAGACCTACGCGTGTAAATACATGTAATTGGATCAGCCCCATAGATCGATTACAACTGTCCAAATGTCACTGATACAGCTATTTAAATCAGTATCGGACAAGAAAAAAGAAAAGAGATAACAGAAAAAAGCTTTTATAAAGAATAGACCTACATTCAACAGTGTCCTTCAAAACTGGATGAAGCAGGCTTCTGGGTGTTCCATGGTGCAGATTTAATCTGTGGGAAATTAAAAATAAAGAAAAATGATTTAATGTCTAATGATGTTACTATTATGCTAATACCATTCTTAAAACTTGCATTACCTATGCATATAGTTGTAGCTATCAGTTAAATCCTTTATCCTGCCTTGTATCACTATAAATACCACAAAACGGTTAACAGAACTGTTAAAATAAACCAAATAAACATATTGGTCAGAAAGTTAAACACAGTCACCTGTAACCATACCTGTCCTTCAACTATTCCTTGATGACAAAACTTCATTAACCGCTGGCTGGTGTAATTAAGAAACGACTAATCACCTTCTGTCCCCATCAGTGTTGTGAGCCTCGGCCTTGCCAGCAAAAAGTTCCAGGATGGTGTAGCCTTGCCCCAGGGCCTGCTGGGAGCCATCTGCCCTGACCGACAACGCCACAAGCTCCACAACGGCCACAATGGTGGGTAGACGCAGAGAGCTGTGGAAGTACAGGACCTAGCAGGGGCAAGGTTACGCACAGAAGAAAAAAAAGTGATCAACTCAAACAGACGCTCATGTTCTAGGAGTTTAAATTTTGAGTTTAAATTGATGCCATAAACCCTAAATGTGAGATTTTATATTCAACTTTTTTCAGTTCAAAGCATTTAGCAGATGCCTTTTATTCAAAGCAATTTACACTAAGTACATCTGTCAGTAGCTGAACAGGTCATGACACCAGTCATCTTAAGTACATGTGTTTCAGGTCTAATTGTTTTTACTGCTGTTCAGCTGACTGAGGTGACTGTGAGATATGTTGCTGTCAAACTGTTGAATTATCAAGGGTCTGAGACTGGGAGTGTCATACTGCGAATCTTCAGCTACAGTGTTAAACAGCCAAACCCTGCCTCAAAACAGCAGTGGTTTGGACCACCAGAGATGGATGGCTAGGCAGAACTGAACAGTGTAAAGGCCCTTTCAGACAGGCGCGCTACGCCGAGCAAAGCACGGGCACGCTAAAGGAATGCATTGTGCTGTGACGAATACCTGCACGCCAATAGAAACAAGGCAGCCAGCCAGGCACAGAAGTGAAAATAGAGGAAAAGTTGATATTGTACATGTGGAATACAACATTTCCAAATTTTTCACTTATTTTAAGATTTACTTTTCAGCGGATCTCAGTTAAACCAATATTATGTTTGTGAACTGTGTGTTACATTCTAATTATTAACAAACTGTTAATATTGGTTTAACTAAGAGATCCGCTGAAAATATTTGTTTTTGTATGCTTATTCGTCTGGTCGGCCAACGTCCGGAAGTGACGTTGTGCGATTGCTTGGTAAGATAACTCGGTGAAAAGTTTTTCTTCTATGTGGTCCGAATCCGTGTCAATTAATGCTTCTTGGCATCGCCTGAGAGCTCATCATAACACGTTTGTTGTCACCGAGTTCTCAAGCCACTGCCATATGACGTCACGCTGACCAGACGAATAATGCTATAAAAAAAATTTAATTGTTTTGCAGGGCCTAGCTAGCGGGAGTCCGTTCTTACATATCTGGTAGTGTAGTGTCCTCATTGCCTAGAGAAACGGCAAGTACAGCTGTGTCCTATCTGAAGGGTCTGGAGAAGAGCACCCACTGGTCAATGCAGTCTGTTTGGTTATAAATGATACTGTATAGGTGTCACCAAAGTGGCCTTGCAAATCAAATGAAAGCTTTAAAACGTGAGTTAAGCTATTCTAATGCAATACACTTCTTGTCAAAATCAGTGAGTACCTCCTTACAGTTCGCTAGCTGTCTGAAACATATATAATCCTTGCAAGGCAGTACTTGGGGTTGGAGGACTCCAAATGGGAAGGCAAGAGAGAAGTATGAGGTGTAAGATGGGCTCAAATACCCTGAGTTGAAAACAAAACTGTAAACTGAATTCAATCTTAAAGTGTCTCTGATTCAATCACATCGGGCAATTGTTGACAAAAAAAAAGGATGAAATTTAGTGTTTCAAAATCATTGCTTTGGTTTGAAACTCAAGAGTGCACACCTGAAATCACACAGTCACTGTATGTCACACTGTGATATACAGTACATAGCCACAATTATGAGTGCATGTAGGAAAGGCAAAGAAAAGATACACAGAAACAGACATTCTCCTGTCTTAATATAGACAACAGGGAAAATAGAGCCTTTTCCAGAGCCAAATAGAAGCCCTGTGGAATTAATTATTTGTTAGACCAACTCTATTTTTTCCCACCAATTGTCCCTAACCTTAAATTATCTGTGGTGATGCCAATCCCAGTCAATTAACTCTCCATGTTGTCAGCCTCAAAAAGCACAGTGCCAACCAGGCAAGGCTCACAAGATCCAGTGAACGATATGGATGCATGCAACAAATGAGCTTCCCACACTTATTAGGTGTGTATGTTCCCCCGATGAAGCGCTAGGTTTACATGAAGGGTTGGGCTGCTATTTTAATTGAAGTTCAGAGAAATGTAATCAAGGCCTTTTGGGAGTAGGCTTGCAATCCCTGCCAGTTAAGTGTTTTGCCATTCAAATTGAACATAATGGCTGACCTACAGCAATGCCAGTGATTTACACATGCAAATGTTTGAATATGAAATCTTAAACAATGTCTCTGTGATTCATTAGTCCTTGAGCACAAGAAACACTTTTTTTTTTTAAACCATTTATCAAGAAAATATGAAGCAATAATATGACGTGTCGTCGAAAAAGAGAAAAATAACCTTGGCTGCCTTGCAAGACTACCTTAATTTCTGCCGACCAGTGCAGCAGGGCCTGTTCATCTTTTTCCGGCGCTTTCCGCCACAGGAGTCGTAAATTGAAACTCACAATCGCTGAGGGCATTCGTGTTTTAGCAGCGTCAGTCTTTAATCTCTGCACGCATTTCAACTGCTCCCCCCACAACCCTGATATTTAAAAAAAAAATAACAAAACAGTTGAACACAAATGGTCAAGGTGTTGAGTGGAGAAAATTGACTTGCATTCATTTTCCATGTGAGCCCGAGTGTGTTCCCATGCTACGGCATTACACTAAAGTAGCCTGGCTGCCACATAACCTGTCTGCTTTAAGGTGTGACTGAGTACCAGTGTGTGTCCTTGTCCTCAGGAACGCTGACGAGAAAACGTCTTTCTTATTTGGCAGCGGGGCCCAGGATAAACTATAGCATACTTCACAATGTATTTCAAAGAAGTGTATTATTGATGGATTGTCCTCAAGCTGTAATCTGCCTTCTGCTTCTTTTGTTTTCTTGTCAGCAAAAGTGATGCAGAAGCTTCACTATCCACTGTATGTGTGTGTTCACTCCGCCATGCTGGCAGGAACCAGAGCTTAAAAAATAAAAAATATCGTAAAAAAGAACTGTCTTCCAACTAAAATGTCATTCAATATTCATGCTGGGAAAACTTTACTTTCCTGCTGTTCATTTATTTATTTTCACACTTTACCTCCAATATCAAAGCCTAGTCTTTGAGTGAACTGCTCTTGAACTGCTTCCAAGCTGAACAAACAAGGCATGGAGAAATGTTATTTTCTAGCTTGTCTAACCAGGTCTGCACACCCAGCGTCACTCCCATGATGAGGGTGATTTTGCACTGTGGTCAAAGAGTCCCCTAGGCTCGAACAACACGGTATAGACTTTGTATTTTATGTGACAAGTTTCCAGTTCAAAGACAGAATTGCTTCTTTTGTCTGTCTGTGCTTTGATTTACCTCCAAATTGATTAGCTTTCAGTCTCTGGAGAGAAGTACTTGTCTGTCTGCGTCAAACAAATATTCCCCCCTTTCTCAATTTTTTTCATTTAAACATGGGTATGAATATTTGAGATGAAATTACGATTGACAGTACTCTATTCTTGCTTCAGCGCGCTGTCTCAGGGTGGAATTAACACAATTATTGTGGCACTCCATTTGGCACTCTATTTCTCCCTCTTAGCATTTATCTGTTTCTCTCTGTGTTAGTCACCAATCAGCCAGTTGTTTTAGGGCAAGGGCTTCAATCTCAGAGGCTGGACGATGTGGCCAAAATTTCTATCAATATTTCGGTCAATATCTTAATTTCAGTCTATAAGATATATTTCCAATATAGACAACATTAAAACTGCAGAAAAACTGCTAAGAATGGCCACAACGGATGTCTGTACAAACCTTTAAACAATTAATTTGCCAAATCTATGAAACCTCAGAGCTAAATAATCATTTAGAAATATATTTTTTTACAAATAGATACATTTTCACCTTTTATTTGTATTTAACCTTCATACAAACAATAAAAAAATCACATGAATAAAATAAACTTTGTAATTTTCTTTCTGGTTAGTATTTGTTACCTTTATTCTTGAAGGTTATATGTATTCTACCCGTAGGTGCAGGGCTCCAGCCTGTGACCAATAGTCGCATTTTGCAACGATTTTTGGAGACAGTGCGACAACATTTTAGAAGTAGGCACACTAGTGCAACGTGCAAATATGTTCACGTTATACTGTAACCCCCGCCGCCACGCAGTTGCTTCATAGTCTCAAACCTGCGGAGCTGTCCGCTTACTGCATTCAAATTAACGGTTGTCCGCTCTCTCCTCTTGGCTGTAACGTTTGTATCGCAGTAAGGGTGGAGCTCCTTCTCACCGTTCAGTTCTACTTTGGAAAACTAAACTCCGGCTTTCAGGCTTGCAGCCATCACTATCGAACACTCCAGTTACACAACGGACTTAACAGTCTACTACCGGTATTCATTTCACTTGTTAAATTGTGTGGGTAATATGGGTTTGCGAGGGACGCGTTGTTGGATATTAGGCTATGTTCCTTGCACACCAATCTGGCCCAAAACCGAATTTTTCGCCCCCAAGTGTATCAGGTCTGATATTTTCAGAGCAGTGTGAACAGCACAAGTCACATGGAATCTGATATTTTATCATCAGATCTGGGCCACTGTGGTACTAAATCGGATACATATCTGATTATTTTAAATTCGATCTCATTCTGAACAGTCAAATCAGATTTGATGCGACTTTGACGTCACTCTAGATCACCCTCGCTAGCGTAATGGCTCATTCATGGCCATTGTTGGTCGAAATTTGTTATCTCTAAGCGGGAGAAGTTCTAGTCCTACTCGCAAGTGAACATACAGTAGGCTAAATAATGAAGTAGTCACTGGACAGAGCGATGGTGTTAACCATTGCACAAAATAGGCCTTCTACACGGAGAGGATCATCGTCCTCCCCCATGTTAAATAATGAGTTTGGATACTGCACACGCATCGCAGTATGCTGCCTCGCGGAGCAGCAGTGCAATGTAAATTCAGTAGCCTAAATTGTAGAAGCAGAAATACACAAATAAATTAAAAGAAACCCTTTTTCATGGTATATAACCCCCTCCTTCAATCGCCCCATGTCTGAATGTATCAATGCCCACAATCAACGCAAAAAGAATGTGCTACAGTTACAGACAGATGAAATCCACTGGCAGTCTGCGGGCAATTTGCATAATGTCTGGCGGAGGAAATATTCCATGCGAGTGTTTTAACAGGCTTTAGTAGCCTACAACAGTCGGCTATTTGGCTTTCTTTTGTACAAATTCGCTGGTTTCCACCTCACGTCAACTTGTAAAATGACCGTAAGGGTGACTTTCAGTCTCTCAGTCAATGTTAACTTTCCTACATTCGACACGCCACATTAGACACATTCTTGTTCGTTGGCGCATGCGCCGCATGTGACTTCTTGTTCGTTTGCGCATGCGCATGCACTTGATCAGTTGATCAGTTCACACTAGAATCTGATAGGTGCCACATTTAAGGTTAGGTAATGTGAACAGCAAAACAAAAACAAAAATGGATTTGAGCACTAAATCGGAAATGAGCATTAAGGATTGCCGTGTGAGTGTAGCCTTATTGTAGTTATGTTTTCAGTGTTTTGTTTTATCATTATGCTGTTAACTGAAAATCGCGTCTCCGTGCACATTTGTTTTGCTCGTCGCTCAGTGCTCTCTCGTTTGTCCGTCTGCGTTACAATGATCAACTAAAATTATTAATTTGAATAATATTGTGTTACAATAATGTTCGAGCTAACGTTAGCTAGGTAAGCTAGCGGTAACTTAAGCGAACTCAGTGAAGGGCTTTATTATTATTATTACACCTTGCGGTTTTGAAGGGAATTACATGCCTTAGTTGCTAAAATATTTTAATGGTCATTGTTGTGCGGTAAAACATTTGATGCAAGACTTCAGACAATTATCTTACCAGGCAGCGGCATTGTGCTACTAAGCATCAATGTGTCACATCTGGGCGAGTTTCCCTGTGAGATTTTCAATCAAAAATAAAAGGGAGACAAAAATGTGCTCTCAGCCAGGCTGTAAACATTCAACTAAATCTAGTAGGCTATTTACAGTGCCCTCCCTAAAGTACTAGTGAGTCAGATATAGTCAGAATAAATGCTATTATAACATTTAAAGTTGTGTAATTTAATTTCATGTTTTTGAAATAGGTCTACCCATTGATATGAACTTAGAACGCCAATGTTATTATATAGTTCTATATGGTGTAGACACAGAAGCACTAACCTGGTGTAACCAGACCTAAAATTAACTTTGTGAAGGTCTGGCGTTGCTCCATTGTTGCTCAGTTGTTTCCTTCTACTGGGCGTAGAGACCTCTGACCTATGACTACTTTTGGACAGTATTTAAACAATAGGCGTTGCTACAACCGTTTTTAGTAATCTCACCTAGCTCTACCACCATTTCAAAACACGCATGATGTAATCTCACTAACCCACCGGGATTGGTCCTAGTGATGCACCTAAAGTTTGTGCTGGTGCACCTAAAATTTTCAGTACGGAGCACTAGTGCTACTAGTGGAAAAGGTTAGTCTGGAACCCTGAGGTGTCAGTAACAGTTCTGCGTGACTGCGGCTGTAATCCCATGAATTAAGGCCCTTTCAGGCAGGACGCAACATGCAGATTTCTCCAGGCCCTTCACAGGACTCGGCTGCGCTCGCCATGTCTCTAGGCAACTAAGAGGCTACACTACCGGAGTTTGAAGAACAGACTCCCGCTAGCTAAAGATTCTGGTAGACAATTAAAATATATTTTTCAAGCGTTATAAGCATACCAAAAAAACAAAATTTTCTGCGGATCTCTTAGTTAAACCAATATTATGTTTGTGAACCGTTTGTTAATCTGAGATATTAATATCCCGAATTCGAATGTAACAAAACTTCACAAACATATTGGCTTAACTAAGAGATCTGATGAAAAATACATGTTTGAAAATAAGTGAAAAATTAGCAATCGTTGATATATGTACAATATCAATCAATCAATCATCCATCCATCTTCTCCCGCTTATCCGGAGTCGGGTCGCGGGTGCAGCAGCTTCAGCATGGGACCCCAAACTTCCCTTTCCCGAACAACATCAGAAAGCTCTGACTGGGGGATCCCGAGACGTTCCCAGGCCAGTTTGGAGATATAATCTCTCCACCTGGTT
>JAODTR010007756.1:0-10116 GCA_025399935.1 Amblyopsis rosae | reverse complement strand
ATGTTGCTCGGGAAAGGGAAGTTTGGGGTCCCTTGCTGAAGCTGCTGCCCCCGCGACCCGACTCTGGATAAGCGGGAAAAGATGGATGGATAGATGGATCGATGGATAAATAATTCATCTTACATTTTCCTAATGATATACAGTATATATTTTATAATTGTGTTAAAATAAATAGTTTGCTAATTAAACTCCAGCTATTCAAGATTATCGGGCTTGATGCAGGATTACTTTAAAGGTCAGGGAGAGGCTATAGGTGGGGATAAAAGGCTAGTGCTAATTAAATAAGGATATTTGCCATCTACAAGGGAATTAAAGACCAGTCTTGTGTAGCTTGGCGATAACACTGCCATCTGAAATATGGATCTCCTGTTTGAAAGTGACATAAGAAATGCACCATATTGCTTTATTCTGTTGACATTGAATTGAAAACTCTCATACCTGTTTCAATATTTGTTCATAATTTCAGCTGCTCCAATCGGCAAACACCCAAGCAGCTAAGGCACAGCAGGCAAAAATGCAAGCCAATAGGAAGGCTTCTAAGGATGGCACGGCAGCTAATGAGGAAGGCGGATTGTCAGCGCGACCGGCCAGTCCCAATTCATCACAGGTTCCGGTGAGAGAAATAATAAATATTTTAAAGGCAGGGTTAGTTATTCTCAAGAACGCTTGCTAACTTCAGGCTCAAATAGGGCTGTCGCTCTGAAAAGAAAAACAAAAATGTGATCAGTCCGTGGTGACAATTGTGCAACAGCATATAGGCTGCCTACCAGTTCACTACCAGTGTTCTGACTATACGTAGGCGATCACGTGTAACTTTGTCCGACAGATGTCTTTGTCAGTGCTGTAAATACATGCACTCCCAAAGCTTACAACCGGCTAATATGGGGCTGGGGGAATTTGTGCTTCGATTAGATCAGATGTCATATTAGATTAGGCTAGTCTCATGAAAAAATTTGAACATTGAAGTAACGGCGGTTGCTTGCCACGGCCCGTGGCTAGGTTAGCAACACCGCGGTATGGCAATATTGCAGTTATCGCACCAGCCCTAGGCTCAAATCAAAACAATATCCCTCCGCAGCGCCACCTCACACAGTAAAATGCATTGTGAAGCAAAGCGCAGCACTAGTAGTGCGGTTCATTTACCACTTATTTGACAAAAACATTTCCTTACATTTTCGAATTAATTTAGGAATCTACTACTCCTTTCTTTATCGTATTATAAACACAAGAGAAATTGAAAAGGTAATTAAATAATAGTGGTGCATGTGTCTGTTTAGAGCTACTATCCCGCTTCCATCCAGCTGTTCTCTCTCTCTTCATCGCACCCGTGTCTTATTACTCACTTATTAATTCTCACGTATCTTTGACCTTCTCCTCTTTGCTTCCCTCCTGTTGCTGTCGTGTTTGCATGCCTTCCATTCCTCCTCCTTCTGGTCCTCCTGTGTTAAACTGTGCTCCCTGTCTTGACACGCTGCATTAGCCAGTGCCAGAGGAGGACGCTCTGTGTACAGATGGAAACAAAGAGAACAAGGTAACAAGCGTCAACAAGACTGAATGCTTGCCTCCGTGAAATGGAGAATCCCAGTCTCGTGTTTCCGCCTTTTTAAATCCTGGACTGTTTCTATGACAGCTGTGCGTTCTTTGTTGTGTGCAAATGCATATTTTGTTGTGCCATTTTTTTTGTGTGTTGTGGATGATTTCTGATGTGGAAATGAATAGTTTCCTCAGATGTGAGCTGACACCCAGGCTGAGGAAGTCAATATCGACCCACCATTTATGTTTCTCACCTCATCTGCTTGCACAGGAAGTGCCGTAACCTTTTTCATGACCTGTCCCTCCGCAGCCCAAGTCTGGCAGTGGTGGACGCAGAAGAGGAGGTCAGAGACACAGAGGAAAAGGCCTGAATGCTGCTACCACCCCCTCTACAACCACTCCTACTGGAGCAGTGGGCACTGCCTAAAACTCCTGTTTCAACCCCAACTCCCATCAACCCATTCTTCCACTCCTCTGCTACAGGGAGGAAAGATAACGGTGTCTTCCGGTGGCTGTCTTAAAATCCCATTGATGGTCAACATTGGCATTTGCTGTCCATTTCATCATATATTAATGGACTCTTCTCACTTGGAAACCTTGACACAGTATGGTTAATTGTAATTCCTACATTAATAACATTGTAGGCAGCCAATAGAACACATTGTATCAGGTCATGGCTCTGAAGATGGCTGTGAAAAAGATGTGACCTCTGCAAGGGGAATTGGATATAAAATACTACAGTAATTCAGCAGTGTTGAATTGTACATGAGTGAATCCATTTTCATATAAAACATATTTTCTTTTATTAGTTGGTGTTATTAATGGAGCGCTAGTTTTATGCAATGTTTTATTGATTAAATTACTTGTAGGTCACATTGCAATGGCCTATACTTGAAGTGTCAGTCCTAGGACATTGTGGTAAGTTGTTAAATTCATTAATTTGTTTTCACTAATGAGAATTGAAAAGTATACCTTCAGGATTTAAGGCAGCCAGTGCCAGTGCCTGTTCTTTTCCCTGCCTAAAGCTTTTTCTGTCTTCAAGCTTGTTTCTTTCTTCTCAGTTCTCTTCTCAATTCTCTCCACATTTGTACATTATCTGGTCCAGAGATGCTTCTGTTTATCTGGTGTTGGAGTCCAGTTGGAGTTCAGTGATTTCAGGAGGTGGCTCTCCACCAGGTACTCTGTTGCATTGCTGGGCCCCCCGAAACCCACATTTCTAGTCAAGATCATTGAGTAACAATATTGCGCAGGGAAAGAACATTTTTGTTATGTTGGTTTCAGCTACAAAGGTGATCCCCAACACAAGTAGACAAGTCCCTTTTAAAGGTGAAAATAAATCTGCTATTTAATTCAGATTAAAAGATACAGAGCAGTGACACATCATATGTCAGAAATTGAAGTTCTTGAAATGTGTTCTCTTTACGACTTGGGTTTGGAAACCCTCCCTGTTGGTTTTCTATTTGGAGGGTGGTTGTTTTCTAAATGAGTGCTGAAATCATTTCAATCTAACATCTGTTCATAGTCTAGCCCTGTTTGTGACCAAGTACACTGGGTCGCAGTTCCCCGTTGCCTTCCTGAAATAATGAACAATTAACCAGAAATGAAACAAATCTGCTAATTGAGTAGGTTCAGTTGCCCCTTCCTCTAGAATATCTGTATAATGGTATAACATTTTATATCGGTATAGTTTCAAATAATTTTCTAAAATTTTCCTCACGATCAAATAACTCCTTTTGTGCCTAATGAATGATTTTTAATGAATGGGTTTTATCCGGCTAATTGGACTACAGAACGCTTATGTTATGTACTTGGTACATTCAATTCGAGGAACCTTTACTTATTACTACAGCCACTGCAGGACAGCAAAGCACATTATGTTTGGCAATGGGGGATTGTGGCAGGCCAGGTGACACTGTCACAACTCTTGAATGGGGAACAATCAAGCTAGTCACCCATTTAAAAACTCAACTGAGGTGAAAAACTGTCGGTGGTAACTGCACCCACCGGCACACCCAATACTGATTTTATGATGGAATAATGCAGTGATGCGCTAAATATTTTTTTTTATTATTTGTAATGTTATTTTAGTTTTGATCAAAAACACATTTTTTGTGCGTTTGTACAAAAATATAAAGAAGTGGCCATTTCATTTAATGATGCCAGTTGTGTTGTAAATCATTTTAAATAAACATATTTACGAATATGAGAGGGGTTTTGCTGACTTCTTATTTTTTTACACTAGTCAGATGCAGATTTAAGACACCAATAAATATGCAATCAATGTATTTGAATGCTGATGCAGTAAACCAAGAGGGAATTGATCTAAGCCTCAGGTATCCTTGCAAGCAATGTGGCCAATGAGACCACTACATTGAGAATATTCTGTATTATCAAGTGGATCAATTAAAAATATTGAAATCAAAATTGTAGACTTAGATACCATTCATTGTATAGGACACACAATCATTTTGTGTTAACACTATAAATATTGACAAATGACTAATCCCCAACAGGTTGAAACGGTTGGAATCTCTAACAACAAACACATTTCCATTTTTTTATTTTGTGATTTGATTGTGATGATTGGTATCATGTTTAATGTTTACCTGGTGTTGATATGAAGAGCTTTTCCATACACTGTAGTTGAGTCAAACTTAACATTCTTTCTTTAATTCTTTAACAGGCAATATTATTGAGGGCCTCAAGTTTATTGCATCAGTGCATTGATTCACTGTGAACTTGCCACCTTATTTTCAAAGCCAGCATATGTTCACTCTCACGATATTAAGATGGAAATGAAAACAGGCTTTGATGCAAATACACAGTCAAAGGATGACTTGACAGGTGGAGGCAGTTCAAGGTTGTACACCTAGCCAGGTTATTAAATGTTTAAACCATCACTGGAATGCTGTTTTTTCCCTGTCATTTTACAGCATCTTTGCTTCCCTTAATATATTTAATTATCTGGTTTTCATCCAGGCTCTTTCTTTTTAGCATAGCCACCATGACTGCTTTCTGAAAGTGGATTCACTTGATTGACTCAAACACAATAGCAATTTTTCACTGTTCAATTATTTTATTGGCTTACGCTATCCAGAGCAAGAGCCAATAATCAGATCTGTACTTGAGTGAATAGACAGGGTCACAGCTGAAATATACCAAAGTGCTTCTGATATCTCAAGCATGACATGAAGGGCCTTCATTAATTTGGCTTTGAGACATTGATAGGACCAAGATTAATGTATTTATGGAGAAACAAGCCTATGGTGGAGTCAGTGATTTCAATGTTTGCATAAACTATACTGTAACCTATACAGTAGCATGGTTTTAAATTGTTTCATTAGTTAGTAAGACATTCCTCAAGTCTGTAAACAGTTTGACAGTGGTGATGGGGTGGTGTTTAAAAAGTTATATTGTGACATGCTTCTGCCAAGACCTAGTGATACAATTGAAGAGTTGTGTTGTAGTATCTTTTACTTGTATTAAACAACCTCAAATAACTTCACCTAAAATGTTGCAAGCATACTAATGCTGCATTGTGAGCATGCATTATATGTCTTAGTATTCTGCCTGTACCTATGGCTACGGCTAGAGGTCTTGCCATTTGCTCATTAGTGTGGATACGTGCCCAGCGCATTTAGAACGGGGAAGAACTTGTTTATCTTAGACCTAAACACAGCCTCTGGGGGCATCTGGCCCCATGACAACAAAATAAAAGTTTACACCATTATTCAGGAAAACACCAATTAGTTGGTGGACAGCAGCATCGGAGGATGAGAGAAGACAGATATAAATTCTTGTAGCTGGTGGCACACAGATTTTTCACCCTCCTTTTCTGGAACAGAATTGTGACATTAAAAATGTTCGCCACCCAGCCCACAATAACAGCTCGATAGAGATGACAAACATGGAGCATACTCTAATGATTTCTTCCATATCTACCTAAGTCCAACACATACAACCATGTATTTATCATCAATTAGTCATTAGACACATATCTTTATTTACTTTTTTGGACTCAGGTACATGTAAACATTTTTATAAGCTGATGTATCTAACAGTCTAAAGCAGGACAGACGGCTATGCAGTAGAACTAACTAACTAACAACTAAAAAGCATTTATTAGGCAGTGAACTATATGGCAGAAATGAAACACGCTGTCATCCTGATATGCTACCTGTCAGGTGGATAGATTATATTGGCAAAAGTGCACACCAACGCAGATTTTAACAAACGTGAAAATACATTTGCTAAATAAACGTATGTGCATAGAATATGTGGACAATTAACCTGGCTCTGTATGACTCTCAGCTCTCGGCTAAATGTTCTCTGCGATTATAGTCTGGAACCTGGCAAGCATTAACGCTTTCTCATCCACTTTGGATAGCGGACTACTCAGCGACCAGTGGGGTTGGCTAAGTGCAATAACATTGAAGTTTGTTTGGAAAAAACATTTAAACATTGATAGTGATGGAGATTAAGCAATACAAACAGCTGAAGATACAGTGGTTGGTTAAAGTCTACTCCTATTGTTTTAAAAATAACAGCGTATATGGCCATTAGGATGCAAGGACTGCGAACACTTTCCAATGGAGCGTGTCCAGATCCAATTCACCAAGTGAATTTTGGCCCTGTTCTGGTCCAGGCTAGTGAAACATTTTAGTGATAACAAATGTGTTACATTCATATTTTTGTTCAGTCAGCGTATTTAATTGCTCGTTAAAGTGCCACAGTTTAATTGAAATAAAATGTTTTCAGTAGGGAATCCATTCTAATTAAACTGTATGTAGTAAAATGGAATTCAACAAACTAGAACCAACTCTTATGGGTGGTGGTGACTATAATGTAATTTCCTTCAAAATGGCAGAGGTAATCAGGGGCGTTTCCATATTTTGGAGCACCATCGAATTGTTTCAGATTAAAATTATTTAAGGAATAGGCCTATTTATTAAATGTATTATTAACTATATACGTCTGCTGCTCTATATACCACAGTTGTGCAGATTCTAGTTTTGACCTTCACCTTTTTCCTATATTAATAAACAATGAATCATACCAGCATCCCAGACTAAGACAAATGTTGGTTACAGTATTTAAAAAACCTGTCTTTGTAGTTTTCAAATGCTTTAATATAGAAGTACACAATTGGTGACTTATTTTAAATACATGTTATAGTCCTAGAGAAAAAAATTAACAATGGTTCAGGTTTCAGATTAAATAATAACTGTAAAAAGAAGTTACACGCTGGTATCTTTGTGTGCAACAGTAGTAGTACTGAAGTTGCCCATTAGTGTGGACAGGTAGGATACATTAGGTTTCAGTCCAGGCAAGCTATTTAACAGATAACAGTAGAGAGATCAGAGTAGCAACAGTTCCTTCTAGAAAATCATTTGGACAACAAAACTTGTTGCTCTCAATGAAGCAGTTTTTTATGCACAGAATGTGTCAAAAAATGACTTGCTCTGTAAATCAAATGCTGTTTGGGTGCTGTGTGCTTCACCTAGTTTGTGAAGATTTACTGTACAAAAACATGTTTACACCTTTAACAATACACAGCTAAACATAACATATTCAGTGAGTACATAGCAATATTTTACATGCGGAAATATTATTCCTACAAAAAGGCAAAAGGAACAAGTGCATGCTTCTCATTGTGAGCGTCAAGATAAGATATGTATTTGTATAGAGCTCTTTCATCTGCAGTATACTCAGGTGTGCCTTTCATTGTGATTCATTACACAGCTTGTCAAGATGAATGAGCTAGAACATTTGATAAGTACAGGGGGGCCAAGAGGAATGGCCCTCCAGAGTTTCCACCAGTTTCCTTCAGAGACAAGAACAAGCTAGAGGACAGCCTCATAGTGCCACATACTGTATGTTGTTGTCACTGGCAACAACATATGACAGTGGTGCCCATCTTCACGCCTCTGCTCTGTTAAAGAGCCACTGGCCCGCGCTCCCAGAATGTCAGCATTCATCCAACATTCCCGCCAGCTCTTCACACTGGACCTGTTGTCTCTGGACAGATTAGCAGCCAGGTTCCTATCTTCTCTGGCTCCTCTTTTTGGTTATTGCCTTTTAAAGGGACAGTTCTCGTCTTGTGTCTGGTATTCATACTCTTGCTGCAGCTATGAGCACGTCTAGATTCAACTAGGGACCATACAACACAGCCAAGTATCTTAAATTCCTTCCGTTGAATCCCTGCCATCACTCTACAACATACTGTGTTCACTTTTCACCTGAGCCGCCATATTAATTCCATCACTACCATTTGAACCAATGTTCAGATGCTAGTTACCATTCTACTGTACTACAATATGAACACCTACTCCCAGATTATTAACCATAATGTTTATCTGCAGGGAATGTACATATGTGACACATGGCACTTCATAAAACATTACAGCAGCAGATGCTGGTTTACAGTATTTACAGTATATGTACCAGTATTTGCCCTATAGAGCACAAAACTATACTTTGTAAAAAATGCATGTTTATATAGTAGCCTATGTCCGTGTGATGGCAGCATGCAACTGTCAGACTGACACACAGATGTAAGGAAAGAGGATGGCAGCCCAATGGGCAGATAAACTACTGGCTTCATCAGTGTGAGCTGGAGGGCATCCGACAAGCAAGCAAGAACAAAGACATGGACTATGCAAGACAAGGAAGAAAGAAGATAAGACATTCGATCTTACAGGCTACTGAGTTAATCCCTTAGCCGTGCTATCAGTGGAGTGGGGGTTCTCCAATTCAGGCCAGCCAATGGGGGGGTAAGTAAAAAAAGATTGAATGATGTCAAGGTTTGTATTTATTTGACACACACACACTTATCTATTGCTGTTTTAGAAAGAAACACGTGTGTGTTTATGATTTGCATGACCCTTTGGCCTGTGCTTTAACATCTCTAATATTTTCACAGAAACCTGGAAATAATCAGGAACTTTGAGGAACACACAAGAGCTACTTGAACACCAAAAAAGACCAAGGAGTCCTGACTGTCAGGGACTTTATTTTATGGCAGCGTCTGATGCACATCGACACCAAAGTTTAGCGGATTGTTAGATTTCTATAGCATTGAATATGTAAGAATGCATTAAATCTCTACAGTTTTTAGGTCCTTTGTTAATGTATCTTTATATTTCCATCATTATTAAAGTGCATTCCATGAAATGCTATCGAGAGTCTCCACCAGTAGGTGTTGTACTTCGTGGGGCTACATCTCTCTTGACTGAGAAAGCCAAGTATTCAAGCAGACAATAATATTCAAATTTTCACTCATATTGTATAATTTGTAATTACATTTTTTATGACAGTCAAAGCAAATACAAAATAGAGTTATCTTTACTAGCGGTCTCAGACATTTGGACCACACGGTACGTGTCTATGGATCACAGCATTGTTAAGCCCTGCAGCGCATCAGTCAATACAACTAAATGTGCTGATTCTGGTGGAAATGCTGATGAGCCGCTCGGCTCAAATCCAGCTGGAATCGTACTCACAGTCAAGGACAGAGACGGGCAGGCTTTTCTCTCCTCAGAGATCAGGATTTCCAGCCGATTCATTCACTCACGGCTCACAGTAAGGCCAGGCTCACAATAAAATCAAAGATACCTCATCTATTTCAGTGTCTATGATGTGATTAAACTGTAGAAACAAGCTAGACACCAATTAAAGAAAATGGGATATTTGATAACAAACTGAATATGATACTGAAATAATGTTGCAAATTTCTTTAAAACATATTTACATGCTTGCATGATTGAGTGGTTGGCCATGGAGTGTTTAAGTGAATGAACAATTTGGCTGGCTGATGGCATAATAAATGACTGTTCAATTAGTGCATGTATTGACTAACTGCATTTGTGGCATAATTTATTGACACTTTTTATTTAGATTTTAATTGTATAGCTGAAATCTCTCTCTCTCTCTCTCTCTCTCTCTCTCTCTCTCTCTCTCTCTCGTATTAATATAATTTCAACCAGCTGGTGTCACTGTTGTGTAGCGTGTAATTGTAATGCCCCAGCTGAGAGAAAGTCACGAGCACTCTGTGTTTGAGGGTGTGTTTACACACATTTGGGCATGCATCCATTTACCAGTACTTTCTGCAGAACAGCTATTTAATAGGCAGGCCATCAGCATGTGTGTGTGTGCATGTCGGCCCAAGAAAGTGAGGGATAGATAGTGAGGGAGAGATAGAGGGAGGTTGAGATGTGGGGGAGGTGGGGGGGCTGGTCATATTTATGGGATTTCATTAAACAAGGGCAGCTCCTTCTTTTTGGCCGATATTCTCCTGATTCAGCTGTTATTGTCTTTGCTGGCTGGCTATTCTTGGCTGCACACACTCACACAAATGCACACGCACACGCACAAACACACAAACACACACAGAGCCGCTCACATAAACATTGTCATGCATTCCTCTCATTCTCTCTCTCTCTCTCTCTCTCTCTCTCTCTCTCTCTCTCTCTCTTTCTCACACACACACAAAACCACAGTCAAAAAAATCACAATTTAATCTTATAGTCTGACACAGAAACAACACACAACGAACTTTGTGGCATCTCTCATTAACCTTCTTTA
>JAODTR010007755.1:0-10116 GCA_025399935.1 Amblyopsis rosae | reverse complement strand
TGCTGATATTGCATGTTGTCGGTCAGGGAAAGGAGTGGTCCATAGCGCTATGGATTGTAATTTTGATCTACCATTATTATATTAAATCTGATGTTATTATATTCAAGCTGATTTTGTTAAACTTGGACACATTGTTTCCTCCAACTTCAACTCCACAAACAAACACGCTGGAACTGGGTGAGAAGACACCACACTTTTCCAACAGTTCCCAACCTTTTTACCTTGGAGCCCCCCACTTGAAAAGTGCGGCTCTTTAGCCTTGGCAAATATCAGCTAACATTCAAATGATCCATCCGTGGCTCTTTGTAAATAACTGGCTACTCTTTAAGAAGAATTAGCCTACTGATGTTTTTGCCATAAAGCTATTGTTTTTAGATTGGCCTTTGCATTTCATGTAATCATTAATAACATAAAAAAATGTATACATTTTACAATTCAATTATAGTCAAACATTTGAATGCATGTTGGATCTTAAAGCAAAGCGCCCCCCTTCCCTGTGAACTGTACCGCCCCCCTTAGAGTGTGGTCCCCAGTTTGGGAATCACTGATAGACAGGTAAGAGCTATATATCGTTAGAGTGTGAGAAATGCCAGGCGATCAAATGCTCTGACCGATAGTCCCTGCCTGAATAATGTGAATACCCAAATATTCTGACCAACCAAGGCCTATTTCCTATTTCCCCAGATTCCATATTTAGCTAGCTATTGTTGCAACTCTCAAATCCCACTTACAGCAGCTTTAACTTTAAGTCAGAGTGAAGCAGTAGGAACATGATCTGAAATGATATGGCACTTAATTTTCCTGAGGGTAACTTTAGCTGGAAAAAGTAATGACTCCTTTGTGTGGCTTGAAATGTGGAAAGATAAGCCATAAAAGCCCATATTTCTGTTAATATACCTTTAAGAACCCTTAGGATAACATCTCTTTTGTCCAGACGGGCTTTGTGGAGAGTGAACATGTTATTAGGCTTGTTGGACAACGACAGAGGCAGGGCAGTGACCTGATGAAAGGCTCCATTCTGCCACTCGCTGACCACCTGCAGTATTGCAGGCGAAGTAATCCTTTCATGCTTTGAGGTGTGTTGCACTGTCATAGGCAGCGCTTCATGCTCCAAAACATTGAGCTCTGGTGGAGCTGGGGATAGAAAAAAATTTAAATAAGCTGCTTATGTCAAGTAAGTATACCATTTGTTCGATTTATTTCTGTCCTGGAGGATGAATGATGAAAGCTTTTTTATAAACATACCAAGGAATTGTGTTTGTCTGGTTTCTAGGTGTGGTAGTTTGACCCTCAGATACTCACGTATTCCTCTATTTAGATTACATGGAAGCCAATCATCTCTGTACTTACCATCAATTCCCTGTAGGTAGTGCCGGTGGCTGTGCCTCTGGGACATTCTGTGTATGGACCCTTGGGGGGTGTGGGCAGCTGTGCTACGCACATGTCGTCGGCTGGGGCAGTACCTCAACATGAGCACGATGACAAATGTGACCAGGAAGGCAAAGAGGAGGAGTGTGGGGACGACTATCACTTCTTTCTCATAGACAGTTATCACTGGGAGAGGGTTGAGAGAGAGAAAAGAGGCTCAGATATTCTATAATAGAAGGCCTGCTCTACACTGACACCTACTGTCTTTCCTTGGTCACTACAGTCACTACTGAATAGTCTAGCACAGGTGTCTTCAACAGGAAATCTGGGCTTCCTAGGGGGTCCTCGGATGTACTACAAACTTATTTTTTTCCAAAAATATAAATGTCAGAAAATATACATTAACATAAATACAACCTGTGCTAGAAATATAGAAATCTGTCAAAAATAATTTTTGTGACTTAGTGTCAAACTTTTATACACGGCACTATAGGCCGCCCTACATATTATTGTTGACCCACCAGCTAAATATTTTATACCATATGTGATAGGGGGTCACTGTGCCGTGTTTTCATCAGCCAAGGGGTCCTAGAAAAATGTTGAAGACCTCTGGTTTAGCATCAAACACTCTCAGGATAGAGGTGCAGAAGGGGCAGAAGCTATGTATGGCACTACTTTCCACAGACTGTGTCCCCTGTCTCACACAGACTGTCGGGCGTGGAGCTGGATGACATGCTGCGGGAAGAGCACATAGATCAACATCCGCTCAGCAGCTATCTTAGAGATGTGAACCCAAAGCTTTAGAGTGACTCAGCATTTCTTAGGCCCATCAACAGCAAGTCAAGGGGTTCAGTAAAGAATTGTGTCTGTGTGTGTATATATATAATGTATATGAACCTGGGGGGACAATGGGAATAGAAAAAACATTGTAGATTTATACACGTTATTATTAAAAATAATATTGTTGTTAAAAACTTGTACCCTCACCCCCAATGAATAAATCATGTCTGTCAAATAAGTCTGTCACATTTTCAGAAGCCACACTTCAACCTGTACAATTTGTTGTCACTCTTTAAAGGAAACTACAACTGCAGCACATGGACAGCTACAGTACACAGATTTCACGAGCTCAGGGTGACTTTGCATTTTTGCAACTATTGAACCTTATTAAACATATTGGGCTAACAGTAACAGCCTGATGTCTTTTTTCTAATAGAAATTAAGTTTTCAAACAGAGCAACTTTGTATTTCACAGCTGACACTGATCACTTGTTCCACTGGTTTATTTAAACATATTTTCTCTACTTTTTTTACAAGCACACATACTGTAACAGTTATGGTTCTGCTTTCAGAAGAAATGACAAGGATATCAACTGACTTTTCATTTTAATAAATTTAACCTCATGTAGACAACACATGCAACAGCCGACGCAAAGCACAAATATAAACATGACCTTTTGTTGGTACAAGCTGTTATTCTAAGTGATCCTATACTAACTAAATATGACAATAATAATATAATAAACTTTATTTATATAGCACCTTTCATACTGGGGTTGACTGCTATACAATTAAAGACATTTTAAAAACAAAAAATAAATAGGAAAAAATATCTCACAGGCAATATAGAACATGATAAAAGCCATAAGGTAAAAATAATAAAATAATTCCCTGAAGGTGTATTTCCTTGATCGCTCTAGCTGGTCCTTCTCATTGTATTCTACAGACTTGCAAACAAAATGGGAGGTAAATGTATTGCTCACCAACAACAAACACAAACAAATGTGAGGTATTTGTATTCCTCACCAAAACACCTGTTTTTATAATGGAAATACCTATAGATTTGTGGTGAGATGATTAAGCAAAGAACTTGAACCGGTACTAAAGTAAACCAAATGTGAAACAGGTGAACTGTAAAAAGCCCTCAAGGGGGCTTATATACTGTATAACCAACACCACCATCCAGACGACAAGTGAGGCTTCACTCATTTGGATAGTGTAAAAGCAAACAACCGAGGTTAACTGCTAAAGCCAACAGTCACGCTGTTGAACTCTTGTCAGTGACAGTTACATTATCTGGGGTCTGTTTTAAAGCATTCACATGCTGAGAACAGTATCTTCCATTATGACAGCTTTTTACTGGCCTACGGTAGATAAGATTCATACTGTAGCATGCCTGGTCATTGTTTGCTTATCAAATAGATCTGTCTATCTGTCCAAACTATGACAGTGATCATTTATTTGTACATGGTGTTGTAGTTATGTAAGAGCTTTTTCTCTTAAGTACATTAGTTACATGTAACAAAGTTATTACAAGCAGGTTAAGCTCACCAACCAAAGGTTAAATATAAAAAACTATACATAAGGTATAGATGTATTTTTTAAAGACCTATATGTAGTATAAGTAACACAACATTCCTAGAGCCATTGTAATTGGACCAGGTTGTGTACCCATTCTTTTTACGCTGTAACATTTACAGTGTAAAGAGTTGGTGCACAGCATTTTAAAATCTAAAATAAATGAACCATACCTTTTACTATGTAACACCCACAAAAGCACACAACAGATTTTTCATGTAGTATATGCCATTGCCCACCCATTTCCTAGTTGTGTTTGCAGTTTCTGCTATTCCAGTATAAAGATGATCTATTGCCATTCTCTCCAATGGAATGTTTTCATCTGCATGCATTGTTTTTCTTCAATGTAATATTATATGTCAAACAAGCAAACACATGCAGTCACACACACACACACACACACACACACACACACACACACGCACACACACACACACACACACAAACCTTACATTCTCAAACCTCTTTCTGGTGTTGCCTAACCAGTTTTTCTGCTCTATTATGTCTCAACCAGTCTGTGTCCCTATGAAAATAATAAAGATAGACTCACACCAAACCATTACAGAACACAATGCACACACACACACACACACACAAAACCAGGCTACTGTATTCAAACAAAGAACACTTGCAAACTTTTTACCCCCATGTAAACCGAAGCAAATGTGCTTTAAAAACATTTTCTGCGTAAACCCAACTCACATACCACAAGCTCTTATGTATTTTCTATAGATGCATGTGATGCTACACACAAATACTGGAATCATTTCTATGTAAATTAAGGTAGAGTAAGCAATGCTGCGAAAAGATTTAAACTCAAAATCTTTAGTGCTCCATCAGAAGCTCCGCCGCTTAAATTGGACACCATTGCAAATACTGGGATTGTGTTCTGTGGCTTGATCCAAGCTGTTCCCATGTACAGAGCCAGGGCTGTGTAGAAACACCAGATTATTTTTCAGCACACACACACAGCATAGGCAGCAAGCAGAGTGCGAGGAGATATTTGCAGAATATTGTATATAATCACTTGCTTCACCTTCAAAGTGGATTAACTGACATGACAAGCCTGTGTCCTCCCACTAGTTGGTCCCTACAATACAGTATTGATGTTTTACCTTAGTCTAAGTCTTCCCAGTCCGGCTCAGTTTCACCACAAAGTCCAGGAGGTGCCCCATGTCTGCATGGGAGATGTTGCTGTATGTGCTCCTACATTGAAAAGACTCTTCCCTCTGTGTGTGTGTGTTCTGTTTGTGGTCTATGTTTCCTAGTGTCTCTCTCTCATTGGTTAACCACACCTTCTTTTGCTTCCCCCTTGTCACCTGCGGAAATCAAATGTGACACATGTATCTGTAAAGATTTTAAAGGGGTTTGCATTTCTTCTACTTCTAACAAACAGAAGCTGATATACTTGTTCCAGGCTATAAGATATTTTAAGATATTTTGCAACAAATATATATATCAAACTTTAAAGTGGTTTAGTTACCCAGCTGCAGCTGGCTGGATTTAAAAGAAAAAACAATTTTCACTGTTTGAGCTGTAAGGCGGGGGGGGGGGAATATCTATTTGAAGTAACTGATTGTGAATAATCATGATGTAGCACTGATTAGCTCCTCCACCCTCTTTTGTTACCTTAACTCAGGCTGCCCAGTGAAACCTTATAGCTTGTACATCCACCTAAGAGTTTGCACTGTATATCAATAGTTTGGTGCTTACAATGGCTTTTCTTTCACATGTTGCTCTATATTCATGCTTTAATACACTTGTACCTATTTAACAATCTAGAGATTACCATAAAAGACAGCAGGTGCATAACAGACAGAGAGTCAGGAAGAATATGAATTGTCTATGGCTGTGGACTAGCTCAGAGAAGCTATTCTGTAACAGGGCTGCCACTGAAACATTAGTCCAGTCTATTGAGGTGATGTCTGACTGTATTGATCGCATTAATCAAATAATTTGCATACTAATTGATAGCCTTAAACATTTGGGGAAATTAATCAATCAATCAATGCAAAGCAATGAATGGGAAAATCAATGTGAAAAATGTTCAAATGTAAATATACATTTTCTTTATCAATGTGTGTCAAAGAGACAGAAAAGTTGAGTTGAGCAAGGGATATCTTGTGTGAGTGTGAGCGAGAGAGAGAGAGAGAGAGAGAGAGAGCACGCACTCACAGGGCCTGGTTACACTGAGACTCGCACACAGACAGGCTCAGTTTATTTTTGGCTCAGTGACTGTGTGTCAATGCCCACAGATGCATCGGATAGGAAGGCTCTTAGATACAAGCAAACCCTGGTCAGTGTGCCTGATGACACCTCTTTACCTCTCTTTGTGTGTGCTGTGGGTTTCTGCATTCACATCCTCTCTCTCTCTCTCTCCCCCCCCCTCTCTCTCTCTCCCCCATATATATATATATATATATATATATATCTCTGTTGATTAATAAATCCTGTGCTGCATGACGCACCTGGGTTATCTGACTGTGGTTCTATGGTGTTGTTAGAGTGTGTGTTTGTCTGAATGGGTGAAAGACCGGTTAGCTGATTCGTCACAACACGGTCATGTGACAGATACCTGGGTTCTATGGAACCCCTTCACCCTTGATGTTATGCACACGCACACACCCACATGTTTGACCACCTGTTGGTTTACCCCAACTGAGGTTGTCTTTCATGCACAGAGGAAGACCTGCATGTGTGAGTTCGTGCATGTGTGCCAAAGCAAAGGAAACCTGACCATGCACGTGGCTGAATTGGAGAACAGACAACAATAAAACAACTTATTCTTTTCCTGTGTGAATGCAGGGTACAACGTATACTGAGTAAACTTAATGATCCCTCTGGGAAATTCATACACATTCACATTTAACAGAGAAATACAATAGACAATATTTGCTAATGTCGCAAGAGAATGTCCTTTAGGTGAATAAAGCCCACATCAAATATATTTTGCTATAGATAAATACATTAAATAATGTAATATATTCATAAATACTGTATGTATTACATTATTTAATGTATTTTATAGCAGAATGCATATTGTATAAATGTCTGTACTCAAAACAACCTGGTTACATATATGTTAAATGCATGTCAATCTGTCTTTTCATTTCTTTATATGGACATTTTTGTACACCTTTTTGTAATTATTTTAATATTCTCAAAAACGTGGCTAATTTAGCATAATTATCTCATGAAACATACAGTACTAGGATGACATAGCTGTGTACAAGCGTTGTAGCTACAAACATTCAACATCTCTGGACTTTTAAATGATATTTGCCAACCATTGGTAAATTCAAAGCTGCATTTAACTTCCAATATTTACCAATATATTTTACACACATTCATGCAATATCATGAACATACATACTAACATATCTCCTAAACTCTGAGTCGTCCCTCTGAAGGATCCACAAGGAGTTACGAGTGATTGGCATGTATCTAAGTGGCTGTTGGTATGATACCTACAATATAGCATTCAGCAGGTCAAACCATAGAATGCAGAATGTGTGTAGAACAGATTTGTTTAGTGCCACTCGGCTGTTAAAATACTATATATGTTTGTGTATGTATCTGTACAACAGTGTATGCATTTGTGTGTATTGAGTGAATAAACTATGTGTTTGTAATTGTAATAGAGCTTTGTTTTGATGGGACTAGCTTAATTTGTAGTTACTGTGTCACAAGGACTGATTGGTGGCACTAGAGTAAATAGAGGGCCATGCATATACTGTGCCATAGATGCAATGTTAATATTTCCCCTCTCACTGCACCTCAAAGGATTAAGCGGGGAATTCGCACTACCGGCAGCAGCCACAGCATGATGTCATGAAATCATATTCATGTGTGTTGGTGCCACGGCAGGAAGCCCAAAACGCTTGCTGTGGCGGCAGGCAAAGACAGAGTGACAGGAGCAAACTGGCCACGTCCCTAAATGCTGCCGAAAGTTCAACTTGGTTGAATTTTTGCCGCCCGCCTCTCACTGACAATCAGGCCAGCTTCTACATCGACCATATTTTTTTACCTGAAATGAGAATATTATGGACTAATAAGTACCTGGAACAGTACAATGTATGTTATCAGTTACAAATATGTTTGGAGGAAGGTGTTTGATTGGCGATAGTGAAAATCTCTTCATCTGTTTGTCAATATTAGTGAAATTAAGAGTTCCTCTGAAAATATGTGTGTTGTAATGTTTTTTGCATGCTTATGGAAAACTAACTGTTGCTCTCAAATAAATGTATTTAGCTGAGATTATAGTCTGGAAACCCTGTTTCCATTAGCATTTTCACAGCCACCCTGCTACAGTATACAGCCACACAGCCACCAGGCTACAGTAGGCACCCCCAACCCTGAGTAACAATGAAGACATGTGGCTTGGATGGCTGTCAGTCATTTAGAGAATGTATGTAGTTAAATCACCTTCTATTTTAGAAGACCTTCATATGAATGCGTCTTACTACTGTACACATAACCGTATAGAACAGAATGCAAAATTACAAAAAGGACATAACCCTCAATGAGAAGCTATGTTACATTCACAATATGTGTCTGTTTCAGGGGTATTGTATTGTGTAGCAATACTTAGCCTGACTCCACCGTTTTCGCATTAGTGTTTTCACTGCTGGTGGTCCAATTAGGGTGGGGTAGTGAGATAATGTTGAAGTCAAGCGTGTTTCTAAATGGTGGTAGAGCTAGAAGAGGCGATCAAAACAGTTTTAGCAATGCCAATTGGTTCAGCACTGTCCAATAGTTTCAAAATTCCCAGCTACGCCTCGCAAGAAGAATGTGGGCCCCCAGCCCAGCCGGTCTACTCGCTCCTTGCTAAATCTGCACCTCAGTTGGTCTAGCTTCAGGCTTGCTAGCATCATACTAAGCCATCCACCCGAGTCAGCTAGCATCAGGCCCGGTAGCCCCAGCCAGATACTCTCATCCAGTCTCCTTGCTGGTGAAATCTTGCCTTTACACGGCAAAATATGGCTCAAGGCGACCTCAGGCCTTTCAGAAGGCCTCTCTGCTTGCTGTGGAGGTCCAGGTTTCAGTCTCAGTGTCTGCAGCTGGAAGTAGTGATCCCTGCGCCTGCGCCTGGCACCCTGAGCCCGTGCGCGCCAGACCCACCTACTGCCCCTGTTGCCACCAAGCCACAGAAATCCCCAGGGCCCGCTGCCCGTTTGCTACCAGACTGCGGGTCTTGGCTTTGTGTCCAAATCTCTGTCTGGCCGTGTGTTCTAGTCACCCCTCTGAAGTCTCTTTGCCCCAGGCGTGCTTCTCTGCATCTTGGGGGGTTGGGTCCCCACCGCAGGCCCACCTGTCTGCCCTTTGAGTCAACCTCCCGAGCCCCGGCTCACCGGTCTGTCTTAAGGGATGGGGGTATTGGTTCTGTGACAGTCTGTTGTCTACCCGGTGTTAATCTTGTTCCACTCCATGTTTCCCCTGTGTTCCATGTGATGTCTTTGTGAGTCCTGCTATTGAGTGCAACACTGACTCCCAGAATTACGTTTTAAAATATGTAAATATGTAAATTTTTCTATAAAATTGTGCACATTTTTGTGTGTGCAGGTAAGCAGCATAGCGCTGATTGGGAGATCATAGGATTGCATATAGACGTGCATTCTGGTATGGGCAGGCCACTCCTGCTTGGGACAGTGTGCCAGACTATATCACACTGGTGTGGGCAGGGCATAAACCCGACCTGTCAGCCTGTTGTGGTAGCAAGCTCAGTTAGAATGGCTAATGGAATGTTCCAGCAGTTGAAACTGCATTTAACTTTTTTTTAGCATAGTGTGTCTATTACACATAATCTTTAGTAGATTTTAAGATTAGAAAGTGGAATTTGGACCAACCTTTTATTGCATTTATAACAAGCAATTGTTTTAAATATAGAGCTCGACTACTTGGAGTGGGTGCGTGTGATGATTAGTCACAATTCAGAAATGATGTCACACTTGGGGCAAATCTGACTACCGTGTTTTGAGAAAGAGTAATTTTGTCTAAATGACATGAGTCCAGTCCCTTCAGACAACGCAGTGACCAGAGGTTAGGTGTAAAATAGATAGACAGTAACAGCTATGCTTTACCATTCGCACAGCTGGACTGGCATTGCAGGCAGTTGAAAATCTTGACCCATCTCATTTGTCCAATGTCCACATAGTCAAGTTATTCATGGCCAGGAAGACCTTTGGAAGGATATAAAAAAAAGTTAGTAAAGGTGTTTCCTTTCGCTCTGCTCTGCTATCAGCTTTTGCTCTGCTCTGCTATCTGCTTTCTGCTTTTCTGCTCCCTGCGTGCCATACAGTTGTGCTTTAAAAGAAAACAAGCATTTGGAGTTTATGAGGATGGAGAAACAACAGCTGTTGGAGGATCGGATTAAATGCTTAGAAGACTTAG
>JAODTR010007754.1:0-10117 GCA_025399935.1 Amblyopsis rosae | reverse complement strand
ATATAGAGCAGTTAATAATTTGATGCCATCTCATGTGGAATGCTCCATAACATGTTTTAAATATGTTACATATATATAACTTAAATCTTGATTAAAAAAAAAATCGCAATATCTGTCAGAAAAATCGCAATTCGATTTTTTTTTTTTTTCCAAAATCGTTCAGCCCTATTTGGGGCATTAGATATTCAAGATGGAGATAATGCCACCTTGTTGCACGGTGTTGTATGTTTTGTTGGGGAGGACATTAAAGCAATAATGTTCTACAATGTCATACTTGTTCTTCACTGGCAGTGCTTGCGTATTGTCGCCGTGACAACCCCTTGACCCAAATGGATTGGAGTGGTTCCGGACATAGCCTTCACCCCTCCACCCTCCCTCGATCCCGCGTCTCACTGCCCAGTTTCATCCCGTCCGAATCAAACAGCAATTTGTAACGGGCAGCCCACCTATTTAGTCAGTGACGAGAAGGACGGTGGTGTGTCCGACTGACAGGTTCCTCTGCTCTCCTATTCTGCTTTACCACCCTTCCCCACCCCCCCTCCCCCCATATCCCCCCTTCCCCGCTTCCTCGTCTCTACAGGCATGTTCTTCTGCTGTACGTTTTCTGTTTGTTATGAGGGTGATTGTTGTTTGGAACAGCCACTGATGGACAGCAGTCATGTGTAAAATTGTCTCCTCTGGGGAGGGTGTGTGTGTGGGGGGGCGGGGGCGGGGTGACGGTACAGGAAATGGTAAAAGTAATACGGAGTTAGGCTAAATAGAATGATTTGCCTCCCCGCCCCCTTTCTCTTCCCCGTCGTCATTCCGTGGGCGCGTATGTTTGGCAGAAATGACGAGCCGCCAGCTACGACCTGATAATCTTCACACACACCCCCCACACCCAACACATCTGTGTTGTCCATTGGTGCTCCGGGGTGATGCTGCAACGTTTTCATCAAGTTCACCTTGAATCGCCTGATCATTGGTCTTAAAATAGATTTGGTGCGTGCATCTTGGCTCTTTCCTCTTCATTGGGACCTATTTGTCATGTGATTTTGTTCATTGGCCCCGTGAAGATCGAGCCTGCGACCGGGCAGCAGAAATGTTTAGAGTGATTGCTGATTCTAAATCCATAATGTTGCTTTAATTCCCACTTGAAGCCGAATGTTGACAAGGTGGGTCCTTGAACCATTCACACACACATAAGGGCGTGTGCATCTGTGCTTATGATTGGTGTCCATGCTCCATTGGCTGTGCTACAGCAATTCACCTATGCCAAGAGGTTTTACTGTGATGGAGGCCGTCCGTAAGTTGCCAGTTTGCAGTGTTGTTGGCTTATGTTGGTCGTTCTGCCACTACTGCAGCCGGTGAGTGTCCCAGCAGACACGCCGGCAGCGAAGGACAGTTCCTGTCAGGGTTTAATGAGTCGTGTGATTTCTTCTCGACAAGAAGCTCATCCCCAGGCAAGACGACCTGTCTCCCGTGGCCCTCGTCTGTCCCAGAGCCCACTGGCTCTGGGCCTTCCACTGCCACTGGTGACAGAAGGCCAGGGAAGAAGCTCCTCAAAAGCAGCAATTAGTGTGCCACCCCTGTCCCGTCGTGAGCTGTGGGCACCAAGGAGACATCGCAAAATGGAGGACAGGAGCTGATGCGTATATCTGACCAACTCCTTATGTTGACGGCTGATCAAAGAAGGTTGCGTCACTGGAATTATGAAATGTGGCACACATACTCTTGAATAAATTAATCTAGTTAATCAGTATAGTTGCAAATATCTGTAACATTTAATTTCTAGCTTCTTTTATGCAATCGTGCATGCATCATTATTTGAGTGCCCTTAACTTTAGTTGCAGCTGCAAAGAATGAATGTTTTTTTTTTTGTGCTTTGTGTGTAACAGCTTTAAAAGATCATCATCAAAGCAGAATATCTTAATTAAGAATAAGCTTTACTATTGTAATTCATTGGATGGTCTGCAACTACTAATGAATATAGTGTTAATGGCTTTTTAATTGTGCTATTAAAGAGCGGTCCACCACACCTGTACACATGATATCTGCAGTTTAATGTTTGAGCGCAGGGAATCTGGGCATATGGGTCATCATCAACGTAATATTGTTGACGTCGAGGTAGATGGTTCATTTGTGCATGATCACTCCTTGCTTTCCCACGTGGTAATAAAAGGAGAAAAAAGGTTTCTCCACAACAAGACCACGGGTGGGGGGCAAGAAGCATACAGTTTGTTTGATCTGAGATACTGGTGCTTCGTGTGTGACATCTAGTGGCAGACAAGCTCATACATATTTCCTTTAATGTCAGGGAGAATTAAAATATACGCACTTAAATGAGGCTAGCTATTGCTGACTGCCTCTATCAAAATGGCTCAAACTGTATTGTGAAACATTTTTCAATATTAAAATGTAGTAAAAAAAAAAAAAACACAATGCAACCGGTCATTGTATGTCTTGAAGTTGCCTCAGGCTTCCTTCCTCTGCATGGATGCACACTTGAGATCAGCACAGACCCATCATGTGATTACACATCACATTCACATCGCCGTTTTAATCATATACCATTGAGGGCCAGAGAATGCAGGTTTATGTTCCAAATAAACACTAGACCAGATGATTTCACTAATTAGCACCCCCTCTCTGGAGAAACGAGCTGGAGTAGTGTTTGGCTATAGAGAAACCGTTCTTTTGTTCTGTTATGTCATTACTAACTGCCAGTGCGTTAAGCATGTCTGTTTGTAGTCGATCTTGGTGAGGTGTGCCCTTTCTAGCAGTTGTTGCTGTGTACAGTATACATTAGGATGCCTAATGATGGTGTTCTGTAGGTTTGTCTACATTATAGACTTAAATATGACATTTTTGTTAGTCTAACTGTACATTGGAAGGTGGCACCATAATGGCAAATTATTTCATGGCACAATAACATTTCCAGTTTACTCTAATTGTTTTCTGTCTTGGGGTGGACTATACAGCCAAAACATAATCTGCAATATGACATTAGCATGTCTGTGTATGTATATAGATAGATAGATAGATAGATCGCGCTAATAGCCTAATTCTAGAATTGGTCAACCATAGTAGTATTCACTCACTGTTTTATCAAAATAATCATTGCCCGGTTTGTTATGTAATAGCTCAACTATATCCTGATATATTTTGTTGTAGGATACATAATTATATAGCCTAGTTGCCTACTGTGATAGGGGGTATAACAATAGACATAAATCATAATATCAGTCAACACAGTGTATTTTAGTTTTTCCATTAAAAACTGAGCATAGCCCAAATCAACTACGCTTGAAGTGCACCATTAACATTTTTTAAATAACAAAGTAATCTAATACCCATAATGGGCATGCTTCATTCTCACCCTCGTGTGTCTTGCTTAATACACACAAATGATAATGCTAACGCACAAGCGTATCGACCACCCCGGGGTTCATTCTCCACTTCTAAAAAAAAAATAAAAAATAAATGAGCCGGGGCTAAATAGCATGGACTGTACGCGCTCACGCGACCGTTGGAGCAGCAGCCGAGCTCGCCCGCCCCAGTCCAGATTAGATAAGGAAGAAGTGCTGAATCTGTTCTCTCTATGCCTCCGTCAGTGCACCGAGGCTGTAAAAGCAAGTGTCTCCCCCCACCCCCCCCCCAGTTGGTGGAACTGCTGATAGCGGTATAAATGAACAGCCACGCTGATTATTGATATCGCGCAAACATGCCAACTTCTAATTATACCAGGCTACATTTTAGAGTGCGCAGGCACTTAGAACCTTATTTATATAGGACAAATTGGCAGCAGGACTGGGTGTCGGTTCAAATGTGACCAATGATCAAACGGAAGCATTGCCGAGAAATCGCGTTCCGTGGAACATGTCTCTCTGCTATCTTCCCGTTTTGAAGTCTGAGCGCCAGATGACTGACCTGTCTTTTTCCATACACCAGTATTGTAGCGTTTCTCTAGGGACTAACGTTCCCAGAAATACTTTCTCACAAAATGTGATTTTGGACACTATACTTGAATGTTTGCAAATAATGTGGAACGATGTGTTTTTCTTCTGCGTTCCACCAAGCTGTGGGCTTTGGCACAGTGTCCGGGGTGCATGTTAATGTCTCACATGGGTGCTAAAACATTATACAGCATGATCTCAGTCTTGCGCCTGACACCTTACTCTACACACGTCTTCTCAGCCGGTGTGCCAGCGTGTCCCGGCGGCGCTGAGCGTGCGCGGGCAGCAGTCCCACGCCGCCACTCTCGCCACGGATGAGGAGCGTCCCTGGACTGGCCAGGAGAGCCTGGCCCGGGACGACCCGGAGATGTGGGACCTCGTACAGAAGGAGAAGGACAGGCAGTGCCGTGGCTTGGAGCTCATTGCATCGGAGGTAAGTGTGTGTGTGTGTGTGTGTGTACACACATGTTAGAGCTTTAATCAGGCTTGAAAAGTCGAACCTGACTTGGGCCAAGCCCGACACAATTATGGCTGAGCCGACCTGAACCGGCACGTGTATGGCTTTTTGAAGCCCAAACCAGATTGCAGCACATTTTAAATGTATTCTTTCATTTATTTTTTTACAACTTCCCCGTGTCCATACGCTGCGCATTGCCGTGAGGCCGTTTTGGCGCAGAGCTCTATATAGTGCTGACTCATTTGGTACTAAACGGTATATTGAACAGCTTGCTGGATGGTTATTAAAAGAGAAGAGAAACGTTGTTTTTGCTACGATGTTGAGCCAGAAGCTAAAGAAAGTTAGTTGTCATAAAAATTGTAAACATAGCACAGAAATGTAGCCTACATCTTAGATTGTAGGATAGGTCCTTAGGCAAGTCAGTCTAACATTTTCTATGTTATTTATTATTCAAAACTTCTTAATATAAGCCCATATAGGCTATAGATTTACTGTATTCACCTCCTCAGCTGCAGCCATTTTCGCGTTTCACTCTAAATAACGGATCAGCGAGATCGGCTCAAGTTGCTTAAACAGCTACAAATTATTTGTATTAATCAGTGAATACGACCATAACTCGACGTGCCTGGTCGGGTTCTGGGTCGAGAAATGGGCCGGGTTGCGACCGGTGCCGACGGGTTCGGGCAGAGGTCTCGAGATCTAGTACGCGAACGTTACAGTAGGTGCAATATACACAGCTGGGTGCACTTAAGCGATTGTATCAAACGATGAACGCTTTCTGTGAGAGATTAGATGCTTGAACTTTCCCTTCTACCCTAAACGAGATGAATCACAAGGTGTTTGGGATATTACTGTATCGCATAGACCTGTTCATCAAGGTGCTTAGCTATCTGTGCTCAGTGTGCCGCCAGCATTCAGACCTCTGATTTGTGACCACCCTCGCAGGGTCTCGCAGCTGCTCTAAGAACACTTACGCAGACTCCTTTTTCCTTTTTTCTTTCTCTCTCTCTCTCCCCGCTTCATGTCTGTTTGGTGACATGGGTTATTTTCCTTACTCAAAACAGCATGGGGAGTGTTTTACCCTGTGCTGCTCTCCCTCTTTACCACGATGGCTGTTCAGCAGAGTACGCCCCTCTCCCAACACACACACACACACACACACACACACACACACACACACACACACACACACACACACACACACACAGCACGATCACTCTTGTGAGATCAAGCTGATCTCTTCACACTGCCTCACCTCAGTACCTGCTTCACTCAGCAGCCTATGGCGAAGTACACTACAGCAAACAGAGAGCCCGCCCCCCGCCCCGCCCTTCCCGAATGAAAACGCAGAGCTTGCTGCGTGTGCGTGCGTGCGTGCGTGCGTGCGTGCGTGCGTGCACCCACAGTTGGGGTATTGCGCACGCAAGGCACGCACAAACACATTCCCTGGCACTCGGAGGAACCAATTGCATTTCCAATTCCAATGCATGCACTGTACTCAGCATGACAGACAGACCGCAATGGAAAGCTGTTATCTCCGATTTCCTCTTGACTCTCCGTGCAACATAGCATACATCCTTGACTACTGTAGGGTGGAGGTGTGTGTGTTTGCGTTGTGTCAAACTTGCACTGGGCCGTGTGATACTGATGTCATTACGACAGTGTTGGGGTCCCGTGTCCATCCACAGTGTCGGTTTACTTGCTCTGAGAAGTAGGATCACTAGAAACAAATACGTTTTTATTCTTTTTCTTTTATGATTGCAAAGTTGCGCAAGCGACACCAGGCGAGACGTTTTAGCGATCGCCACTGCGTTCACTGTGGGAGCATCATGTCTCCTTCAGCATCCACTAATGTGCGAGTGTTTGTCCATGGACATCCGCGGGACGGTCAATACCATAATGATTGCCTTTAGCCAGAGGGGAATTTCTCACTATCACTTAACAGATTTTAATTTGCTGTCCCTGTCGCCCCCCCCCCAACCGTGGTCATTGATCTGTGTGTGTGTGTTGGCTCTGTTCAGAACTTCTGTAGTCGCGCTGCACTGGAGGCTCTGGGCTCCTGTCTGAACAACAAATACTCAGAAGGCTACCCTGGGAGAAGGTGAGTGTGTACACTACACCACACACACACAGTCTCTCACACGCACATGCCAGCGTAGCGCACACACACCAAGACCTGCGCACAGATGTATGTTGCCTTTACTTTCACATCCTGCCTAACGGGATTACATGTCAACCCCTGTAACTAATCCCCAGACTCCACTGTTCCCAGCAGTGCACTTAAGGTCACCCTAACGGATGGATTAATTCCACGAGTGCGTATTTTCCCTCTTTCTTCCATGTCGGCCACCGTTCATTCTAAAAAAATTATAATAATCTCTTAAATGTAAGGAAATGTACAGGATGATCAAATTGAGTAGCCATCTGTCTTTCTGCCCCAGTCTACCTGTGATGGGGAAACAAAACGGCCAACGTCATTACATTAGACGGGTACAAACTGCTGTCTAACGGGGAATGTCCTGAGTGATTTGGTTCCCTTTCTAGACCATAGCAATCCATTATACGATTTGGAACTCGTAATCCAAATTCTACGTCATTTTAACGTTCTAGACCCCATCCCAAATGGACACATTAGTGGTCAGGGTGTTTGACTGCCAGCCAGGCTGGTCTCACGAGGCTACAGGAAATCCTGGCTTCAGTTTAATTTCGGCGTGAGAAAGTCTGGAAAGTCTTGGAATAATTTTGCTCGAGTAGCATCTGAACTTTCCAATCAGCGTCGTGATTCGTGTTGATAGCTACACAGGCGTGGTTTAGGTTTGCCGACAGCGAAAACGACTAGATGGTTCATCCAATCAATTGCAAAGTATTTGTTTTGAAAGTACCTGCCCTTTACAGTTTCAATGTATGTATGGAGTTGTGAAAACAATCCATGTGGCATGTCAGGTTAGAGTTCCTGGGTTCGATGCCAGACATGCCCATCCTACTTGTAAGCATTCTTGATTAATACGTCTGACCTGCTCCTTAATACTGTGAGTTCCTATGGATACTGACTGACCCAATTTAATTTCTAAACGTTAACGTCCTAGTAGGATCAGTGGGCTACAGATTGAACATTGAATTAAACGTTTTAAAAGTATTTAAACCGGCCAAGATTCCGGCGAGGATTAAAACATTGTAAAATAGAATTTGGAGCAAAACACGGTGTATCACTTCACTGTTCTATTCTGAGCGTCTCGGCCTAGCTTCTTATAGTCAACACTTTCTGTGACGTTTTGGTTCAGTCCTAATATTAAATTAAATAAGTCTGTTATTTTTAACCTTATTTTTAGTCTCTTTGATGATGATGAAGATAGCCGCTATCTCCAAGCCCAGTGAGCCCAGCAAATGATCTGACGATGCCTCAAACCGCGTGGAAACTCTTAAGCAGTCTCATCAAGATGAATGCGATCTTGTCGTGTTTCCCCCAGGTACTATGGAGGAGCGGAGGTGGTGGACCAGATTGAGCTCCTGTGCCAGAAGAGAGCCCTGGATGCCTTCCACCTGGACCCTGCACTGTGGGGGGTCAACGTCCAGCCGTACTCGGGCTCCCCGGCTAACTTTGCCGCCTACACGGCCGTGCTCCGCCCACATGACCGCATCATGGGCCTGGACCTGCCTGACGGAGGACAGTCAGTAGTGTTTCTGTTCCTGCCTGTCTGTCTGTCTGTCAACAGCCGCTAAAAGCCACTGCTGTTTTGTTAGTAATAATAATCATATTATTAATAATGATAATCCTCATCTTTATATATGTACAGCACTTTACACGTAAGAATTGCAGCTCAACATGCAACAAGAGAGGGATTACATGCACAATCGTGCTTTCCACAAGAAAGAACAGAAATGGAAGAAGCACAGGCGTTAAGTCAGTCATTATCAGATGGTTCCTTTTTTGTTTGTTTCTTACCCCCCCCCCCCCCCCCCCATACACAAACATCTCTGTGCGTTTTTAGACACCAATCTTCCCACTGAGATTACTTCTCACACCAATAAACCCGTAAAAAGGTAACCGATTGAGAAAACGCATTAATTATTTTACATTACTTACACACACACACACACACAAAGAGTAGGTGGCTTCTCATCGCAGCGAGAGAAAATATGTGGACATAGTGTGCCTATATGTGCTTTCTTTACACGTCGCCATGTTGTCTTCCAGTCTGACCCATGGCTACATGTCTGATGTCAAGAGAATCTCGGCCACCTCCATCTATTTTGAGTCGATGCCCTACAAGCTGAACGTAAGTATGGGACACCCTACGCAATGCTTCAAAGGCTACGTTTATGGGCAGTGGCGATGGGTTCAACTGTGGTGAACCTACTGTAGGTCAGATCATATTTTAAAAATACTTTCTATGGCCTGTTTAAATGATCTTGTCCTCCTGCATAGGACGGTACAAGGCAGGAAAGTCTAAACACAAAAACGGGTTTGAGTTGATATTTTGTTTAGATCGACGGTATGCCAGACACCAGCTGAATTGCTTGGCAAAGTAAAACAATATGAGGTAGTTTGATGTGCACCCTATCTTTCTGAGAGTTATAGTATATGCTGTTAGGAGTTCTTGAAAGACTCTTTCTTGTTCATCGCCACAATCTTAGATTATTGCCTGTGTGTCATGGCCCCTAAACGTTTTCTTAGATGTCTACACCTGGCCATTTTGACTCTTTCCCTGTTTCGTCTCCAGTGGTACTAGCAATAATATATTTGATTTCTCTTCACCGTGTTCTGTTGCTGCATTTTCAATGAATGGACGAAGGAGCTGAGGCTTTCGGGGGGGTGGGGACGATTTGCACACCTAATTTCTTTGCCATCATTGTGTGTGATTCATGCTGTTAACTGTGCTGGCCTTGCAAAGTGAATTTCCCACAGGACATTAAATGGAACTGCATTTTGTGAGCACACAAGGAGAATACTATATATAAAGTGGACATTAACCTTAAGTGTTTGCCAAAGCATAAGCCTTTCTGATGCGTGCAATAATGTGAGCAATACACAATATTTTGTATTTATATATTATATCAGGAATTTCCTCTGTGAAATCCCTCGAATGTGAAGTCAAACTGTGTATGTATGTGTGTGTGTATGTATGTGTATATGTGTATATATATATATGTATGTATGTATGTATGTTTATATATATATATATGTATGTGTATATGTATGTATATGTATGTGTATATGTATGTGTATATATATATATACATATATGTGTGTGTATATGTGTATATGTGTGTGTATATATGTATGTGTGTGTATATATGTTTATATATGTTTATATATATATATATATATATGTATATATATATGTTTATATATGTATATATGTATATATATACGTATATATATATATATATGTATATATATATATATATGTATATATATGTATATGTTTATGTATATATATGTATATGTTTATATATATATATGTATATGTATGTTTATATATGTATATGTATGTTTATGTTTATGTTTATATATATGTATATATATGTTTATATATATATATATGTTTATATATATGTGTGTGTATATATATATGTATGTGTATGTATATATATATGTGTGTGTGTGTGTATATATATATATATATATATATATATATATATGTATGTATCCATCCATCCATCCATCCATCCATCTTCATCCGCTTATCCGGAGTCGGGTCGCGGGGGCAGCAGCTTCAGCAAG
>JAODTR010007753.1:0-10117 GCA_025399935.1 Amblyopsis rosae | reverse complement strand
ATGCACTACAAGGGTCACACAGGTGAGGTGACCTTTGACCCCCCCTTCCTGTAGTAATGCACTACAAGGGTCACACACCTATAACGAATGGTCTGCTAAGAATGTTCTCAATGATGTGTGTAACCTCGTAATTTGTCCCTTGGGCACAATTCTTAGATATTAGGTTCGGCTTGAATGGTTGCAAGGTTATACACTATAAAAAAACGAAACGCCTTATAAATATAAAATATCTAAATATAAATAAGTGTGCAAACACAGAGATAAATAAAATGCACCTAGTTTGAACGCAAACTTGTGATACGCCATCCTCTTCCCCATAGGACGTAAAGGCGACATTGGGGACTGGGCGGGCGGCGTCAGTCCCACGCTGCTGGACATCCCAGAATACCCTTCCTCGGGTATGGCGACGGCTCCGCCCCTCTGCTGTCTGCAGTGCGGCACGCTCTGCGACAGCGCGTCGGCGCTCGAGGCGCACCGCGCCGCCGCGCACGACCCCCGCCCGGCATCCCCCCCGGCGCCCGCCCCCGCGGCGTGCCCGCTCTGCGGCCTCCAGTGCGGCGACCGGGGGCAGCTGGAGGCCCACGTCAAGGCCCACGCCCGGGAGAGGCCCTACTCCTGCCCCGACTGCGGCAAGCGCTTCATCAGCCAGAGCTACGTGCAGGTGCACCGGCGCATCCACACCGGGGAGAGGCCCCACCGCTGCTCCCAGTGCAGCAAGGGCTACCACACGGCCTCCTCCCTGCGGCTGCACCAGATGCAGCACTCCGGGGAGAGGCCGTTCGCCTGCGCGCTGTGCGGCAAGCGCTTCCGCATCAACTCCTACCTGACGGCCCACTACCAGACGCACAGCAAGGACCGGCCCTTCCGCTGCGGCGCCTGCGGGAAGGGCTACACGCGGGCCGAGGAGCTGAAGGTGCACCAACGGCTGCACACCGGGGAGCGGCCGTACCGCTGCGACGAGTGCGGCAAGAGCTTCATCTACCGCCAGGGCCTGCGGCAGCACCAGCGCACGCACGCCGGCAGACGCATCGGCCCCACCAGGCAGCTGGGCAGGCCCAGGCAGCAGCCCCGGCAGGACCACTGACCCGGGGGTGGCGGTGGGCCTCTTCTTCGCTTCTTAGAAAGGTGCAGTCAGCAGCGCACGCATTCTGGGAGGCTCATTGGACCTTCCAGTGCTTCTTCCCCGGCTGGAGGACTAACTCTTCTTCGGTTCTTTTAATGGTGCACACAGCTATGTTGGCGAAAGATGTTGAGAAAAAAACGCCATAGGGTGCTCTCTCAGAAGCTCTGCACCTTCCCCCCCACACACGCACACTGGACACGCATTGTCAAGGCTGGGATATTGTTGTTGTGTGGTCTGCACCACTTTGTTTGTCTTCCCGTTGACAGAGCCAGGGGCTGTGTAGAAACACCAGATTATGTCTTTCACAGAACAAGTATCTAGCGAGATATATATGCTGAATTTGACAAGAACGTTATTATCTTACAATCGCTGACGACACCTTTAAAGCTGTTTGTATTGGTCCTTCAATATCTTTGTCCATGTGTCTGTGTGCTGTCGTCTAAGTAGAGACTTTTCTAAGGCGACCACAGGTACAATATAGTTGTTATTATAGGTGGATTGAAAGAAAACATTCTCGTCTTCCTTGTATTGTATCGTCGTTATGGTTTTCTGCTCTGAAGAAACAACCATAGAATTTGAGTGCCTTTATACTATGCATGCCAAACATTGCTATATTTACCACCATTATGTTAAACGTAATACATATTGATGGAAAATATACCTTTTATTAAATAATGCCCGGATGCTTTACACATCAAAACACGAACTAGTGTGGATTATTCTTAAACTATTTAATGTTGAGCTTTTCTTCTATTCCATCCAGTGACCTTATATCAGTAGTATGAGGCTCATGTAGTAGAGATAAAATTATACAAATACTCCTTTCTGATATTGTAATTGCAAGAGCACTCAGGCATACAAGTGATACATGTGCTTAGACACATTTACAAGTACAGCACATATTGCCCATCTTAGAGAGTAAAGCCCGCTGCAAGCCATCCGCTCGTCACACATCGCTTTGTAGCTGACAATTGGTTGCTTGTATATTTCCCACTCGAAAAGTTTCAGTCAATCTGTCAGTCAACGATATCCTTAGTTCCTGTTGGTAGTCGCCTCAATCGCATCGCAAAATGACCCCCAAGACATCTTGGTCTTAGAGGTCTTTAAAATGTATCATTGTTGGAGTGGAGCAATACAAGGCAAATATTACATAAGCAGCAAAAACCAATGTATTACAAATGATGACATCAATCAGTGACATCGTCAGTGATGGCGATCGCGGTGAGAGTGGCATGCCAAGTGAATCACACAGGCTAGCAAATAAAACAAATGCTGTAGATTGTCATTACAGTTTAATGGAGGTGGGGTTACAAATAGTACTTGTTCTGGTTTCTATAACGAGAAGACAAATACAAATAAACAATACCAATACATGAATGGCCGGTTTCACAGACTAAAAATAAAGACTAAAAGAAAACTTCCATGAAGATCTCCATTGATAAACGTTATTAGTCTAGCACTAGATTTAATTTATGTCTGTGAAACCAGCCCTAATTCATGCATGGATAACGCTTAATTAGCATGCACATTCATGTTAACCAGCCAGTGCTTCTGCCCTCGATCAGACCTGGTTGGCTGTGGAGATGTTGAACCACACTGAATTCACCCCCTGGAATGGACAAACGCTTATATTAATTTCTCAGCACAGGCGGTTCCCGCTTGAAACGCAGTGCATGCAGTCCCGACATGCATTAGGTAAAAATAAAAAAAACAACACACACACACAGGGAGTGTGATGTCATCCTCTGTTTAGGACACCATGACTCACCTATATCTTTACACAGAGACTTGTTATTTGCTGCTGTAATGGGCTACCCACACAGGTTAATCTGTGCCACCCGCACCATCGTTGTATGAATGTGTGTGTGAGTGTGTTACAGTAATGTGAGGCTGTACTGTAAAGCACTTTGAGTGGCCAGCACTATATAAACACAGTCCGTTTACCATTTATATTCCAGTATATGGGCATCTAACAGTTGGACAAATAGCATTTTATAGCCTATATTCAGAGCTAGAATAATTCACGTTGGGAATATGATTCGTCATACACTAGCTAGTATCTTACGCTACACATTATTTAACTTGTAAAGCATACAAACAATTTGCCTATAAAGAGAACTTAACATTAATTATAGCATATTCAAATATAGTTTAAACAAATATGAATTCAATATTCAGTATAAACATAACTACAGGGTCAGTACAGTGCTAATGCCTATAATATGTTGGCTGTAGACCAGAAATATGAAAACTGCAGCCCCGACCAGGACAATAGAAGTCACCGCACATAAGAGAACTAGCATCTTAGACCATAACTGCTTTGTGGGCCACACACACACACGTGCAGCTAGACCAACAATAACAACAAAAAACAAAGGAGTTTGGATTATAACACAGATGTTACTACTTCATTATGAAATGTGTGTACTTCTACTACTGTGCCTGGCAGTTTAATCATCTGGTATCAGTTTACTAATTTGGTATACAACAAGTGTAGTAGCCTAATCATAAACATTTCTATTCTTACCTAAGATTTAAACACGGGAATGAAAACATACTAAATATATAAATGTATATTAACTTACCATAGTTTGAGCAGCGTTAAATGCCGTTGGTTATGATCTGTCAGTCCAGTTATTTCTGTTTTTCTTCGTGTTTATCTCTCCCATGTCTGTTTTAAGACTATGATAGTTTCCCAGCTCGCTACAAGCCTGTAAGACCAGTGTGAGCTTCCATGAAAAACCGGACTGACCTGTGTCTCCACATGAAACACACACTGCATGCCCGCTCTCAACAATACACACAAATGTAAACGGACAGATATAAAATAGCTCGCAGAGCCAGTCTTTACTTGCCTAAGGTTAATGTCCGTGCATACACACACACAGAGCGTGAGATGTCATTCACTGCTCAGGATGCAATAACTCCACTATATCTTTTCATAGAAAATCGCTGTTTGCAGCTATAATAATGTTTAATATATACTGTATCAGCTTTAACAAATCAGAACAAGGAACAACTCTTTATTGATGGCTGTATGCTGTGACATGATTAGTACAGAAAGTACAGCAACTAGACCTACAGATGCATTTACACAGTATTAATGCACAGCAAAACAAAACTTATAGTAGCCTATTATATATCGATATATTAATATCAGCTTTGTTATTATTGTTTGTTATTTTCTCTTATACGATAAATAGACGTTCATCTAATGACGCTTTTTTATTGCTTGGTACCAGCTTAACTCAACTCTACTTGCCTACTCTGTTCCAAGCTGAGGCGATACCAAAATGTGACGTTAAAAACATTCAGACTACTGAGTGGATTGAATCGTTATACAATCATCGCTCAACACGGGCACGCTGCTAAAGCAGACGCATGTTTTATAAATGTTTTATTTAAGGTAACAGTAGGCTATATTAGCCTCTTGAGACCATTCTTATCTTGGGCTACAATTTTAGTTAGCCGTATCAGTCTAACCTGACATGCCAGATTAACTGTTGTCACAACTCCATCTGGGGAGACATAGGCTACATTGAAACTGTTTGTACTTGGGATGGCACCGATACAAAACTGAGATCGGAAATCCAGTTGTAATCAATCCATGGGGCTGATTCAATTAAATTAATGTATACCCTTAGGTCTATTGGCAAGGATCAGCCATGTCTAACCTACCCAGGCCATACTATCAGCAGCAGGTTTCTAAAATGCATTTAAATCCTGAAATAGAGATTGGCTGTCATTTACTTTGCAAATTACCTTAAAACTTAATTTAACACTGGAATTGAATCGGAACGCTGTATCGGCCAATACCCAAAGTGCCGGTATCTGTATCGGTATCGGGACTGAAAAAACTGGATTGTGCCATCCCTAGTTTGTACAGGGCAGGCATTTCAAAGAAATACTTGACAGTTTATTTGTTGAACCATTTGGTCATTTTCGCTGTCGGCAAACCTAAACCTTGCGGCATGCCTAAACCACGCCTGTATACAGTAGCTATCAATACACTACGCTGATTGGTAAGAGCAGTTGCTACTCGGACACATTCTAAATAATTTCTAGGCTTTCCAGACTGATTCTAACGGTGAAGTTAAACTAAGGCTCTAGAGGCTAGTGTCAGGCCGGTATCAGTCTGGAAACCTGAAAAAGCGTTTGTTGTTCTTCCCAAGGTGACAACATCAGCCTATGCTGTGCGGATTTGAATCATTCCGATTAAGTGAGATGAAGGTAGGAAGTCCAATCGTACGTAAGGACATTTTACTGAAATATATCAGTGCCTTTATGACAAATGATACTTGCGGGGAAGTCAAGCTGAAGCCCCCGAGATCAGGACGGTATTTAAGAGACTAAAACAGTATATGACTTTCAAAAACAGCTCTCAGTTGTGTGCGGCAGACTGTCTTGTGGATTGGTGAGCAACTCGCTGGCATGCCAACCTACGCTGTGCAGCTTTGAAGGCAGGCGCATCTTAGCGTGCCCACCCGGCACAGATAGACGACGGAGGGGACGCAGCCGGAGAGAACGTAGAAAGAGAAGAACCAGGTGACGCCCTTGTAGAGCATTGCCTGCGTCAGGTTGCGGTAGAAGACGGATGCTACTAGCATGGGCGTGTAAGTGAAGAACGTGTACAACAGGTGGATGCGAATGTATCTGAAAGCCTTCCGGTTCCTGTCGCCAACGCCGCCCTCTTCCCCTTGGCCCGGCCGGGGGCGCTTCAGGACCTTGAGCACGGAAGCGCAGCAGTGGGAAATGACCGCCAGGAACCCGGAGCACTGGAACTCCACTATGCAGAAGAAGATTTTCCCCAAACCCAGCGTCATGCACACAACGGCCAGTGGCAGCGTCGCCAGCCAGGCCGCGACGCAGCACGTCACACGGTAGCGCAGCGGCTTGCAGCGCAGGAACAGCAGGGGGTGCACCGCGGCCAGATACTGCTCCACGCAGATGCAGCACTGGAACAGCGGGCGAGAGGTGAAGAACAGCCCGCAGCAGAAGAAGAACGCCGAGTCCAGGGAAGAGCTTGGCCAGAACATCTGCAGGACGAACAGGATGCCCGACACGATGGAGAGGAGCTCGGATGCGGACATGTTGAGCTGGAAGATCTCTGAGGACACCTTCTCCAAGTTTTCAGACAGTATCAGCTTCATGATGTAGCCATTGGTGGGGACGTTCAGGAAGATGTTGATCACGAAGGCTGCTATTAGTATGGAAATGGTGGTGTGCCCCAGTTTCTCAATGAGCCCGGTTGGCGGAACATTCGTGGCCGTCTGGTTGACTGATGAGAAGTTCATTTTCACACCTGCCAATTTACACAGTTCACCTGTTAGATTTCACAAATGTACCCTTAAAGGCACAATCATGCTCCCACGGTGTAGCGTACTAATTTGGACATTTTAGAGTACCACCCCAGTGAGGCAGTTGTACTTCTACTGTGTAGCTTTTTCTGAGGGTGTAATTTACCTGTTAAGTGCTTGTTTTAATGTTCTTAGAAACTACAGACGCGTTGCAGTTGGTTGAAAACAATGTCCCAGAAGGTAATTTCTGTTGGTCAACACATTCTGCAAGTGGAAAAATAAATGATAAATTATGGAAGATTTAATAATATGTTTAAAACTAAAGACCACTAGGTTGAATGGATAACAAGAAAGTTATACAACATTTAATCATTGTCATTTATGCCTAAATGTATTACACAAATTTCAATGAATTTGGATATACAAAAAAACTGACGCAGCATAACAGAATAAAACAAAATCTTAAATAAAATAAAATGTAATGTTGCATTTGGTATGTTAAAGATTTTCACTTATAAATGTATTAAAACACAGATATTTAAAATGTATAAAACCAATAAACCTTCAAGCATACAATATACAATACAACCAGACAATATAATAATATATACAGTGTATATGTAAATATATATCATACCATAGTCCTATATGGAATAAGCTTCTTGCCACTATCGGGACAGCAGAGTCACTGCTCAGCATCCACAGAAGATCAGGTTCCATCTCTCCATGGTCCACCTGGACTCATATCCATCCGCCACATCTGGGCTCCACTCATAGAACTATACAGGCTCCACCTCCATCTCATATCCCTCCGCCACAACACCATCACTTGCCCAGTCTAACTGAATATATGTAACGTTGGCCAACAGGTAGCTGTGCAGTGTAGTAAATATCACTCTGCGATACCTCATAGGACGCTCTGACGATACAGGCTAGGGCTCATGGGTTTTGGCCTGCCTTGTAGAGCGGCTGCTCTGGGTGGGAGATCGGGGTTCAATTTCCCAAAGGGGACAGATGATCTCCGTCACACATACACTGGAACCCAGCGAGATTAAATAGACTAAGCTAATAATAATAGTCTTTTTGTCAAATTCAACAAATATCTCCTCGCATTCTGCTATTTTACCATTTTCTGTGCATGTTGAAAAAATACTCTGATACTTCCACACAGCCCTGGCTCCGTAAATTGGGACATAAACAAAGTGGTGAACACCGCTCACATCAACAAAGCCATAGCACTGCACGTTGCTTCACAATGCATTTCTATGTGTGAGGCGCTTCCACGGAGGACCGCGGAGCGATACTGCTTTAATTTGAGCTCGAAGTTAGCAAGAACGACTGACCCCGCCTTTAAGCTCTGATGTAACCTTGTGCGCCAGATGGTTTGTTAAACACAACCATCTGGGAAAGTCATCCATTGAAAGTGTTTAGAAAAGGGCAGGCACTTTTAAAACAATAAAAACTAGGCAAGCCTGGTTCAGCCGGACCAAGCAGCCTGATGTCAAGTTGTAGTCGGGGTGTCCGCTGCCCTTTGTTGGGGAAAACAAAGCGTACAAATGACTGGCAGCTCCCCTTCATAGAAGTTGCTGTGTTATGTCTTGGGCGTTTTTCTAAACAACCCACACAGGTTGTTCTTGCTATTGATTGGGAAAGGGGAGGGCAAACAATTTGCAGGGCAGGCATTGGATGAACTGAACCTCAACAAGCCACGCCCCTAGCTGCCAGTACGACGCTGATTGGTCAGAGCCACCGAAGTCCAGACCATCTCTGACCATCTGTGATCATCTCTGATGGCCACCTTACACCAAATGAGCAAGGTGACGGAGGTACGCCACAACTCTAGCAAAACACAGGATTTTATTCCAACATAGTTTACCTGAGCGTAACAAGGTATATCTGCTGGAATATAGTTCTTCTGTCTAACAGAACAGAACAGAAGAATGTTGCTACCCTTCCCTGGTAAAACAAACCCGATTTGCAAGCTCAGAAACCTGATTGTATCTTCCCTAATTTGTTGCTACTTTGTCCATGCCATCTTCTCGTTGGTAATGTGACATGGACAGCAAACAAGTTCTTCTTTTTTTTGTAGTTATTTTGGTATTTCATGAACTTTCTAGCTGGCTAGCTAGGGACCTTCCCCAGAAGTGGTTCCCGTAAGGGGATCAATACAGTATATTAAAATGTTGGATTAGGCTACTCTTGTAAGCAGCTTTGCTGTTTCATTTTGACTGACTGCAGAAATGGTGGAGCACAAACGTTCTGACTTCCTAGATTTGCAAGATAAATTATGAACTCGTTGTAAACTGCTTTGCATGACACCAGTAATATTCCCTGGACACGTCCATGCAAGGCTGTATGCAAACCTCCAGGTGTTGGTAAGCCCTCTGCTATGTTTACATCAGGAAAAACAGCACAGTACAAACAGTACAAACCTCAGATTGTTTCCGCAGGGTATGTCAAAACTAATGGTGGGCCAAGTCCATTAGACCAGAAGTATTAAACAGCGGATGTCGTGACCGTAGAGGGCCCTTAAAGTTACTGCAGACGGGGTCCACTAATTATTTCATCCAAAACTTTTTTTTTTTACAAAAATGTAAATATGTCCAAAAATACACATGAAGAGACTGAGACTAGAGACAGTCTCTTATGTGACGTAGTGCTGATGAAGAGGCTGAGACTAGAGACGGTCTCCTAGGTGACGTAGTGCTGATGAACAGGCTGAGACTAGAGACGATTGCAAGGTAGTAAAGTAGTAAAGTGGTGTGCGGCCTGCACCACTTTGTGTTCCCATTCACAGAGCTAGAGCAGTGCCTAAGTGCCAGACTGACAGTGAGATACTTGCTGTGACTTAATAACACTGTAGTCATCTTAACATCGCCGACTCCAACTTTGACTTGGGTGACTGTTTAAAGCATGTGCTCTATCTTGTCTCTGGTGTTTAGCTGCTATTTTGCATTCATCGTAAAATAAATCATCACATTTGCATTTTCAACGCCTATTTGCAAATGGTATATTCTCACCCCCTTTTCACCCCAACTGCTTTGCATCCGTGCATTGTCTGTATATGTTTCGGTCGACCGCAATAGACAGATAAAGATTACAAGGGTTAAAGGGTTGAATGTTACGTTTTAAACATGAATCTATGTTTTGGTCTGAGATGCTGTACAACATAGACCAGCAGGTTCCCAAACTTTTTGTGCCAGGACCAACCTAGAGAGGACTAAAATCTATTAAGACTAAGTACTAAGTACCGGTAACGGAATTTTAAAGTTTAGATCCCAAGGCGTTCCCAGGCCAGTATAATCTCTCCACCTAGTCACCTGGGTCTTCCCCGAGGCCTCCTCCCAGCTGGACGTGCCTGGAACACCTCCCTAGGGATGCGCCCAGGGGGCATCCTTACCAGACGCTCGTACCACCTCAACTGGCTCCTTTCGATGCAAAGGAGCAGCGGCTCTACCCCGAGTTCCTCACGGATGGCCGAGCTTCTCACCTTCTTAGGGAGACGCCAGCCACCCTCCTGAGTAACCCCATTTCGCCAACTTTGACCTGTGATCTTGTTCTTTCGATCATGACCCACCCTTCTTAACCACAGGTGAGGGTAGGGACAAAAATTCGTGATCGAGAGCTTTGCCTTCCGGCTCAGCTCTCTTTTCGTCACAACGGTGTGGTAAAGTGATTGCAATACCGCTCCCGCTGC
>JAODTR010007752.1:0-10117 GCA_025399935.1 Amblyopsis rosae | reverse complement strand
TGCCTTCCGGCTCAGCTCTCTTTTCGTCACAACGGTGCGGTAAAGCGATTGCAATACCGCTCCCGCTGCTCCGATTCAAAACTCAAGTTTGATTTTTAATCACTTATATAACCAAAATACTGCCCACTCCTGTTTTACTCTTCATGATGCATAGCCACAATATGAATACAATAAGAAAATGCCTGTTTTACTTTACAAGTGGTGAACTGCGTTCTTTGCAAATTATTTCACTGCAAATTTTACATTTTTGAAGAACCAGAAAAAAAAAACATACTTCAGGGCAATCGAAGTTTAAAATACAGTCACAATGACATGTCAAAAGTAATTTCAACCATAAATGGAGATAAGGTGAGTACACACCATTAGTCACTGTGACCTGTCACTTATTTGAACTCTGATACGTTTGTGTGGCATTCTGTATGGTCTACACATCAAAAAAGTAGGCTTAATTTCTTGTGTTATCGATTATGAAAGGTAATGAAATATATATTTATTTGTCATTTCTGATTTCACTAGAGAAACCAAATATTGTAATCATTTAGCAAATGCACGGTAAGTATATTTAGGGCTTAGGCATCTGCACATGGATGCTTAAAGATAGGCTTGGCATGTAAAGGTTTGAACCATCAAACTACACAGTATAGTATAGTCAAACCCACAAACACAATCTGTCAGCCTTATGTATATAATGTAATGTAATAGGATCTTACTGTACATTTAAGTGTGGCTGGAACAGGTGTGTGTTGAGTTGAAAAATATAAATAAGACAGGTCCCCAACCTTTAATTGATTCACACCTGCACCAACCCTGGACAAATCTATAATGTGAAATAGTTTTGTCTGGTCGCATTGACATTGAATATACATATGTGTTTAGGGGCTTTGCCAAGAGAACATTTCCTTTAAAAAGCTCTGCACCACTGGAGAAGAGCATAGCCTTTCAGCACCATGAGATTGGTTGTGCTAGCCATGAGCCTGGCCCTTGTGGGTGAGTATGGTGTTTTAAGTTAGTTTTTTTTCTTTTTGAACATAACAGGCTATGTATTTAGTAATTTACTCAGATTTCAGGTTACCATTTTACACAATTTCATAGTAAAATATGAATTACATTGTGACACTTGGTTAAACCATTGTTATAATTCTTTACAGAGTTAATCAATAATTAAAAATAAGTTTCTGTAGAAATGTATTCATAGTTCCTATAGGCTAGCTTATATAATACAAAATCATTATGTTATACTATTCAGTTTGGCCATTCCTATGCAACACAATAAATGTCATTGTCATTTTCTTTTAGCTGCTCAACATAACTTTGGTAAGTACAATAGTTAGTGTAAGTTATTGGCAACAGTTTTATGTTTCACAACACAAAATAAATATACAATGTGGAATTGTTCTCACAGCTCCCGACTTGGCCAGTGGTAAGACCTATGTGTACCGATATGAGGCAGTTCTTCTAAGTGGAATGCCTGAGGCGGGTTTGGCCAGGGCAGGAATAAAAGTTAACAGCAAAGTATTCATCAGTGCAGTTACCCAAAATACCTTTGTGGCTAAGGTAAAGGCCACATTTCAGTCACATAACATACAGTACATCTAAAATGTCCTATTAGAAACCTCCCAATAATAAACAACGTGATGTCTTCTCCATAGCTTGTCGAACCTCAGCTTTATGCATACAGTGGTATATGGCCCAAGGATAAGTTCGTCCCAGCCACCAAGCTCACTGCAGCCCTCTCTGCTCAGCTCTTGACTCCCATCAAGTTTGAGTATGCCAACGGTGTTGTTGGTAGGGTGTTTGCTCCTGAAGGAATGTCAACAATGGTGGTGAACATCTTCAGAGGTGTTCTGAATGTTCTTCAGCTGAACATCAAGCAGACACAAAACATCTATGAGTTGCAAGAGGTTGTCCAAATAATTTATGCATCTTTTCCAAACCCCACCAGATTTTGAGCTCCTTACTAAGATGCCTCATGTCTTTCCAGGCTGGAAATCAGGGTGTCTGCAAGACCCTTTATGCCATCAGTGAAGATGAAAAGTCAGAACGCATTCTGTTGACAAAGACCAGGGATCTGGATAACTGCCAGGAGAGGATTATGAAAGAAATAGGTCTGGCCTATGCAGAGACATGTGTTGAATGTCAGACGGTAAAGGAACATTCCTTTTTGGTCAGAAAATAAACATGAAACACATAGATCACAGAATAATACATACATTTCTACACAGAATACCAAGAACCTGAGGGGAGCATCTGCATATAAATACATCTTGAAACCAGCATCAGCAGGTTTGGTGATCCTGGAAGCGTCTGTCACTGAATTGATTCAATTCTCCCCCTTTAATGAGATGAACGGTGCTGCCCAAATGGAGACCAAGTGTGTTCATAGATACAGACCGACGTGAAACAAATACATTGTAATAGATTTGTGAAGCTATATTGAATGTTTATTTGCATCTTCAGGCAATCCTTCGTCTTTGTTGAGATCCTTAATACCCCAGTGCCAGCAATTAAAGCACCATATGTGCCCCGTGGATCTCTTATGTATGAGTTTGACACTGAGCTACTACAGATACCTATTCAGCTCATTAAGATCAACAATGTACAAGCACAGGTACTGTTTCAGATTTCTTTGAAATAATTAGGGTACATTAAAAACAAGATTTAACAACTGGTACTTTCTCATATTCATAGGCTGTGGAGATTTTGAATCACATGGTGGCCAACAATGTTGAGAGAGTCCATGAAAATGCCCCAGTCAAGTTTGTGGAACTCATTCAGGTTCTTCGTGCAGCCCATATTGCAGATATCAACATGATCTGGAACCAACACAAGATGAAACCGGCGTTCAGGTGATTTTCAGAATTTACCGGGAGCCCTAGAATTTTTTTTTTTTTAACTTTTCTTCAGTTCCTTTTGCATTTCTCAGACAGTGGATCTTGGATGCCATTCCTGCCGTTGGAAATGCAGTTGCTCTAAAATTCATTAAGGAGAAGTTTGTCGCAGATGAAATCACTACCACTGAAGCAATTACGGTTTTGATGGCATGTGTACATATGGTAACAGCAGACTTAGAAGCCATCAACATTGTGCAGGTGCGAAAACTTTTAGCCCAATATACTATTAGCAGGTCACAATTTTAGAATCATTTTATAAATTCCACTTTTGAATTGCTTTAGACCCTGATATTCAACCCAAAAGTGTCTGGAAATGCCATTCTACGTGAAATTGTAATGCTTGGATATGGTACCATGATTGCCAAACATTGTGCTGACAAAGTAACCTGTCCAGATGAATTCATGAGGGTAAAACACTTTTCTGTGCTACATCAAAAGTAGTTTGCATATTTCTAGATTAGTAAAGACATCATAATTATTCACTTTTCATCAACAGCCCATCCATAATCTCATGACCGTGGCTGTCGCCAAAAACGCATTTGAGGAGATAATCCTGCTTCTGAAGGTTTTGGGAAATGCAGGTCATCCTAGTAGCCTTAAGCCCATCACAAAGTTACTACCCATTCATGGCACTGCAGCTGCATCTCTGCCTGTCAGGGTCCACGCTGATGCCATCCTGGCGTTGAGGAACATTGCAAAGAAGGAGCCAAGAGCGGTTAGCTGTTTTTTAATGCACTACAGAATGTAAAAAATCTGTGCTAACAATAGAAGATGATTCAATACTAACTACTTTGGCTCTTTATACAATGTAATACAGATACAGGATATTGCTGTTCAACTGTTCATGGACAAAACTCTACACCCTGAGCTTCGCATGCTTGCTTGCATAGTGCTGTTTGAGACTAGGCCTCCAGTTGGTCTGGTGGTAAGCATGGCAAACATTCTGAAGACAGAAGAGAACCTGCAGGTGGCTAGCTTCACATATTCTCACATGAAGTCCTTGACAAGGAGCACCGCAGCTATTCATGCTTCAGTGTAAGGGAACACTTTAATCCATGCATACATTATGATATGTCTCAATTAATAGTCTAATTACTATATGTATAATCAATTATTACAGCGCTGCAGCATGTAAAATTGCTGTCCAAATCTTGAGCCCTAAACTGGATAGACTCAGCTACCGTTTCAGCAGGGCCAATCATTTGGAATCTTATACAAGTAAGAATAATGACACAACTATGACACTGGGGACTCAAGTTAAATCAAGCATATGTTTTTATAATATACAATAACTAACTAAATACTTTTAAAGGTCCCCTGATGCTTGGTGCTGCTGCTAGTGCATTCTACATCAATGATGCTGCCACCATTTTGCCAAGATCTGTTGTGGCAAAAGCCCGTGCCTACATTGCTGAGGCTGCCGCCGATGTACTTGAGGTGAAAACAAATTGTTATCAATTTACTTGGAAAACCTACACACTACACGAGTAAGTCTGAATGACAAATGTTCCAATTTTTCTTCTCAGTTTGGAATTCGAACAGAGGGACTCCAGGAGGCTCTTCTGAAAAACCCTGACCTTACTGAAAATGTGGACAGAATTACCAAGATGAGACGCGTTATAAACGCTGTAAGCTAAATTTTCATTATTCACAAAACGGAATAAAGAAATTGACTTGGGTTACAAACTACACCATGCAAACTGTTTCCTTGTTAGCGTGTTGATTTATTAATTTGTCATTTTGTCCTTCACAGCTGTCTCATTGGAGATCTCTGGCCACAAACCAGCCTCTGGCATCTGTGTACATCAAATTCTTTGGACAGGAAATTGCCTTTGCCAACATTGACAAAGTCTTTATTGAACATGCCATTGCGGTATAATATCAAAATCATTCTGCCTTAAATGTACACTCCTCAATTTGTCTATTTGCATGTGTTTAAATCCAGCACTACAAAAAAACGCTGTTGTTCTGGTTAGAAAGTCCAGATACTATTAGGTGCATCAAATTTGAATGGGAAATTTTAATTTCGAAATATCAATTTGGCTGGCATTGCATTTTGTTCCTATTAACATAAAAATGACTTTTGCAAAGTTTTGAGGAATTCCATTGAGATTTAGGGGTGCCACCTATGCACCACATGCACTTTGGCGAAATTTCGAAAAAGTTGAAATTTTTTGTCTAATTGCCAAAGGTTGACCTGGAAATGTTGAGTACAGTGAACTTTTATACCGTAACAAGTTCTATAGGGTTATCAAAGTAAAAGTTGTTTGTTTGCCCTTTTGGCAATTCTCAGAATTCAACTTTGAAGATTCTCCATTCATTTGTCCTATAGACAAAATTAATGGAGGTCAATGGGACATGTTCACGTAGCCTTACCCTGAATTTTGTGCAGCAGTGATGGATGTCGACACACAAAGTTTAATTGACTTTATTGTTAAACACAAGGGGCGATACTGACCTGGCAACTAGGGCCTAATGGTAAGAGCTGACACTAACTAAACATCAAACTTAATTGCTGTGCTGTCTGTGCCAGCTGTTGTGTAAGATGCAGAGAGATGTGTACCTTCACCGCTTGACTCTGCAACAAGGCCACGCGTGAAGGCAGCCTGTTGCATTGGTGGCATCTTCAACCTTGTAGCCAGTGACACAACACTTGGTCGGCTAAGGATGTCATGTGGAATGAAGACATTTGTTCCAGTCTTCTTATGCTTGTGGGATGGTTCACCCTCAGATGGTGGATAGACTGTGTTAGTATCCTCCTCTGACTCATCACTCTCCGACTCCAAGCTGGACATTGCCGTCATCTCCTCCAGCTCCTTTTCACAGCAGGACTGCCTGGCTGCTGCTGCATCTTGACGCTCCTCTCGCCGCTTCACCTTGAGCGCAGCTTTTTGTCCAATACACCAAATGTGGCCACTCTGTCAGTCTTCATGCTGGCCAAGAAAGCTAGGTCTTCTGGGTTATCGATCCACTTTTCAACATTTGGAGGTCACAGTGGAAATGTGGCATCCGGTCTGCACTCCATTTTCTCCAATTGTTTCACTGTAGTCTCACTGGAGCGCTTGGCCTGGGAGATTTTCCGCAGCTTGTTGTTAGGATTGACTGTCTACCATCTTGTGGCACGCACACTTGTCGCTCACCATTGGGATGTTGGCTTTCTTGTAAAATGGCCACACCTGCTCCAGGACAACCTTGGCTGCCTCGAACTGCGACAACACTCCAGGTTTCTTGACAAGCATGCAGCGTAAGATCTGACGACCAGTTGGCAGTTTGGCGGCGGTGATGATGCCATCCTCACTGGTGATGCTGGGGCCCAGACCAAAGACCAGGCTGCGACTGCTAGTATGGCAGGGACCAGTTGGTGAGGGCAGCATCTTAGGAGAGCTGGATCCTGGGGTGGGTTGTGTTGTGCAGTGCCTGAGAATGAAAAGGATACAAGCTCAAGGATAGTGTTTAAAATCATATCTTACCATACTTAATGTCACTCAATTATGATAAACCATTCTTGCATAAGCTTCAAATATTAGCTGTACATAGTCTAACTTCATCATAACTTACTGTTACATCACTTTCAGAGTAGCTAGCTGTACTTGCAAATATACTTGTATTTAAAACGTTAATTTACTATAACAACTACATTGCTACTCTCAATAAACATTAGACACTATACTCTGAATATCGACATTGTCCACTCTAGAATACTGTTGATGTTAAGCTTAATAGCTTAGCTAACATAGATCGCTAACTGTGGTTAGTAAACTGTTGCTAGAGTAGCGTTACTAACGTTAGCTAGATGCAATGAGCACCAAATGCCTATAAATATGACTTAAATGACTTATGATAAATAAGTATACAAAGACACAACTACAGATATGATAGTAATATGTAATAATGCATACCCAACACAGAAAGATCACCGCAAACAGAAAGATCACCTCAGTTTTCTTGAGCTGTAGTATGGTTTACCTCAGATCTCCATGGTGACCATTGAGCATTGTTAACCACTTTATCCAACAAAAACAGATGTGCGGTGCCACCCCTAAATCATCATGTACTGGAAAAATATTTTGCATGTGTTGTTTCTACATATATTGGACCACTTTTAGCACCCAGCCATATCAAAATTCAAGAATTGTGTTTTTTGATGCACCCGTTGCCCATAGTACTCCTCTCTACTCCTTCCCCTACAGCAGTGCCGCTTTCTACCCCTCTCCGTACATCTGCTCACACATGGATAACTGTGTTTCAATCATAGTATCATTAAGGAGTGTTTCTAAAAATAAAAAATAAACCTTGTTAACATTGTTAATAGGATTAAGGTATAAATGTTTGTTGCAGGTTGCTAATGGACCTGCTGTACAGGCATATGGAAAGGCTGCTTTGAGGGCACTACTGTCTGGTGCTCCTTTCCATGTTGCTAAGCCTCTGTTGGTAGCAGAGATACGTCGCATCTTCCCTACTGCTGCGGGTTTTCCCATGGAGATTAGTTTGTACTCTGCTGCCGTAGCTGTAGCAGCTGTCCGTGGTAAGTGATAAACCGCACTAGCAATATATGCACATTATTGTTTGAGTGGTGCAGAGACTCAAATGCATTGGTTATATTTAATATTTAATTGTAAACCATAAAATCGCAACTGGGTGCTATTACGCAGTTAATATAAATACAATCAATAAAAAAGAGTTTGTAGATTGGGTGTGATTTCATTTTTGTTTTGGTAGTCAAAGCCACGGTGACACCTGCCCTGCCAGAAAACTTCCAATTAGCTCAACTGCTGAAAGCAGATATACAACTTGATGCAGAGATTAAACCAAGGTGGGGCGTGACCTCCAGCCCTAAACCTTTACCAACATTCATCATTTATCTACAAATACTGCATATCCTAAAATCTAACCATTATTGTTCCTAGTGTTGCCATCCAATCATTTGCTGTGATGGGCGTAAACACTGCTGTGGTCCAGGCTGCTGTGATGGCAAGAGCCAAGGTCATAGCAATTGTGCCATCCAAAATAGCTGCAAGAGTTGATATCAAAGAAGGTCACTTCAAGATAGAGTCACTTCCTGTCCCTGCACCTGAACATCTGAACATGAACAACGTAGATGTGACGTAAGCCACACATTTCTGTTGACCACAGTATATTGCAAAACCTTAAAGTACTGAAACATGCAGTTTAAAACCTGAAAATTTTTTTCATTCAACAGTGTTGAAACATTTGCCATGGCAAGAAATATTGAAGATATTTCTGGTGCAGTATTTGTGCCCCTCATTCCTGCTGATATCTTGGATCCCCTCTTGGAGGATAAGTTCACATCTCATACTGTCTCTGATGGTAGTTCGGTGGGTGTTTTCACTATTTACAATGCCAAAAGCGGTTCTAAGCCTGATCTATTTCAACATACAGTACAATTAATATTCTTTCATCTTTCTAGCCAAAGTCTTCTGAGATTCTTCACTCTCAGGATTCCTCTCAATTCAGGCCTAATATAAAGACAACGCTGACAATGTTTAAGAAGAAGTACTGTGCTAAAGTTGCCATGACTGGAATGAAGGGTTGTGCCAGGATTTCCTCTGAGAATGCTGCCTTCATCAGAAACACAGCCTTATATAGGCTGATGGGAAAGCACACGGTTGCCGTTTACATGAAAACAGGCATGTATTGCAACTACGAAGCAAAAATCTGTACAATAGTTACTGGTAATGTACTGTATTTAAAAGCAAAAGTGGTAATAGTGGATATTTTCAGTTGGAGGTGCAGCGGTTGAAAGACTAGAGATGGAGCTCCAGGTTGGACCAAAGGCAGCAGAGAAGATGATCAAGCAGATCAGCTACAGTGCAGAGGAAATGGCAGAGGAAAAGCCAGTCCTGTTAAAGCTCAAGAAAATCATGGAAACTGGTCTCAGGAACAAATCGTCATCCAGCTCCAGCAGCAGCAGTTCCAGCAGCAGCAGCTCCAGCAGCAGCAGCTCCAGCAGCAGCTCCAGCTCCTCAGTGTCCTCCTCAGCCTCCTCCCTGTCCTCATCTCGGCGCACCAGAAGGGTTATGGTTGCATCTGCCCCAGCCAGACTGGGCAGCAAGAGAAGCATTCATAGAAGCAGCAGCAGCAGCAGTAGTAGTAGTAGTATCAGCCAATCCTCCAGCTCCAGATTCTCCAGTTCAAAGGTAATCATTTAAAGTTTTTATTTCCAAACATTACATTTATCATATCACCATGTACCAACAGCTAAACTTGACATAATATGTATTTTGATTCACACAGGCTGTAAATTACCCTCACAAATTCCAGAATAACTACAAGATGCCGGTACATTACTTGATGGTGTTGGACATTTCAACCTTTCTATATTTTAAATATGTCTGTCTAAATATCACTATTGTTGTTTTGTATAAACATTTATTTTGTAGAAATCTGACTCCAGGGCCTCTGCTGCATCTGGAAGCAAAAGCAGTGCTGCAAGCTTTGAGGCCATCACCCAAAAGGTAATAGCTACATGACTTTAGCTTAAGCTCAACAATATCCACTAAATCTATGTTCCCGGTTTGTTTTTTTGTTTATTCCTCTATATATTCACTTCACTATAATGTACTGTATCATTCCACAGAAAAGATTCTTGGGTAGCGATACAGCTCCCATGTTTCTACTCATCATCCGTGCTGTAAGAACCGACAACAAGATGTCAGGTTACCAGATCACTGCTTATGTTGACAAGCATACTGCAAGACTGCAGCTAATCATAGCTTCTTTGGGTGCTGCTGACAAATGGAAGTTCTGTGCTGATGCTGTTGTACAAAGTGCTCACAAAGTAACAGTAAGAAAATTTCTTTATACAATAGTGCACATGTGGATTATACTGTTGTGATAGTGGTAAATTATCCCGGGTGACTGCTGTCATTATTCTCACAGAATGTTCTTGCTTACGATAACTGGTGTATGACCTATTTATTGACTAATTATTGTAAATAATTTCGGATTAAACTGCCTGCTAAATTCTGTAAAAGTAAATGTACTACAAATAATGGTATACTCTGATACTGATACTTCTGATTTCATAAACTCAATATTCTGTTGCATTGTTAATGAGTCTTGATACCCTTCATTCAAAACCATTTGGGCAGGGCTCGACATTAAGGCTTGTCCCATTGTCCGTGTAGTGTATGTGAACCTACGAGTTTTGGATATTTTCCATAATTCATATTTCATAATTATATGGAATAAAGGGGGCACCACTA